>UESW01001395.1:185383-352946 GCA_900491605.1 Calamus simplicifolius
ATTTTCTTTCCCAAGTTGCCCTTAACACAATTAGCAATTGACATCGGAGCCTTTTCCCATTTTGCCCCTGATATAGCATTTTTTTAATCGATTTATAGCCCAGATTATCATTTTTTACTTAAATTATACTTTTATGTAACATTTCTAAGAAAAGACTTTACCAGCTTGAAGAACTCGATTTTAGAAATCCAACGGTTCAAACGGCATCCAATCGGACTTGAAACGGATTAAATATGAATTCTCAAGATTTAACTCAGAAAAACCTGCCGTCTTGGAGTCGGCTCGAACAGATTTGGAGTCGGCTCCAGCAGAAATAGGTGTCGGCTCCAGAAAAGTAGGGGTCGACTCCAGAAAAGTAGGGGTCGACTCCAGCTCTGCAGGGTCGACTCCAAAGCGTGCCGAAAGTTTAAAACCGTGCCAGAGTCGACTCCACTCCGATTAGGTCGACTCCAACCACTAAAAACATCATTTTAGGATAAAACTCAAACTAAACTTGATTTTTCTTGTGATTTAAACCCATTAAAACTTAAGTCTCTCAATTTCTTAAATCAAACTCATTAACATTCAGAAATATACTTATTTACTCCAAAATTTCTTCTCTTTACATTTATCAAAAGGCCAACACACCCATATTTCAAGAAACTTTCTGACTTTCATTTCAAATGAAAATGCCATAAATTACAAGGTTTTCAGGATGTTACACCTAGTGAGTATGCCATATCTGGTCTTGTATATGTCATGGTGTACATAATCGATCCCACTACCAAAGCATATGGAATTCGACTCATACGTTCTCTTTCATTAGGAGTTATCGGACAATCCTACTTAGAAAGATGAATTCCATGGCCTATCGGAAGATAGCCTTTCTTGGAATTCTCATGCTAAACCTCTTTAGCACTGTGTCAATGTACGTAGATTGGGATAGACCAAGCATCCTCTTAGATCTATCTCTACAGATCTTTATCTCTAGTATGTAGGAGGCTTCTCCCAGATCTTTCATGGAGAATTGTGATGATAACCATGTCTTTATTCCTTGTAATGTAGGGATATCATTCCCGATTAAGAGAATATCATCCATATAATACAAGAAATACAATAACGGAACTGTTAGCCCATTTATAAATGTAAGGTTCTTCTTTATTCTTAATAAAGCCATAAGATTTGATTATATTATCAAATCGTATGTTCCAACTCCTAGATGCTTGCTTAAGTCCATAAATGGACTTCTGTAGCCTGCACACTTTAGACTCATCTTCAGATATAAAACCTTCAGGCTATATCATATACACATGTTCTTCTAAATTACTATTTAGAAAAGTTGTTTTAACATCCATCTGCCAAATCTCATAATCTAAGTATGCTGCTATAGCTAGCATAATCCGAATGGATTTCAGTATTGCCACAGGAGAAAACACCTTGTCATAGTCAATACTATAACGTTGACGATACCCCTTGGCAACCAGACATGCTTTGTAGGTCTCTACCTTTGCGTCTGCGCCTCTTTTCCTCTTGAAAACCCACTTACACCCTATGGATTTTATCCCTTCGGGTGGGTCAACTAATGTCCATACATTATTTTTCTTCATGGAATCAAGTTCGGATTTCATAGCATCAAGTCATTTATCAGAGTCAGTCCTTTGCATAGCATCCATATAGGTGATCGGATCCTCGTCGTTCTCATCGAGCTCAATAGGATCCTTGTTCTAGACCAAGAAACCTAAGTATCTGTCCGATTGATGTGGTACTCTACCAGATCGCCTTAATGGTGCATCTAAAATGGGTTTTGAGTTTGATCTAATCAACTCAAATTCTAAGGGTTCAAAGGTTTGTGTTGTTCCTTCTACTTGATGAACTTCCTCAAGTTCAACATTAGAGCTATTTGTTCCTTCACTAAGGAACTCCTTTTCAAGAAAAATTGCTCTATTACTAATGAACAACTTTTGTTCTTCAGTATTGTAGAAGTAATATTCTTTGGTTTCTTTCGGATAGTCGATAAAAAAATATTTGTCAGATTTGGGTTTAAGTTTGTCTGATTTTGCATGTTTCACATAAGCCGGACATCCCCATACTCTCAGATAAGTGATAACTGATTTATGTCTATACCACATCTCATGTGGAGTTTTAGAAACAGACTTACTTGGAACCTTATTGAGAATATGACAAGCTGATTCTAATGCATATCCCCAAAATGATATTGGCAAGCTTGCAAAACCAATCATGGACCGAACCATGTATAACAGAGTTCGATTCCTTCATTCCGACACAACGTTATGTTGTGGTGTTCTAGGAGGAGTCCATTGGGAGAGAATTACATTCTCTCTTAAATATGTCACAAAGTCATTTAAAAAGCATTCGCATCCTCGATCTGATCGAAGGGTCTTAATATATTTTCCTGTTTGTTTTTCTATTTCTTTATGATATAGTTTGAACATTTCAAATGACTCAGATTTATGTCTCATAAGATAGACATAACCGAACCTAGAAAGGTTGTCTGTAAAAGTAATGAAGTAGTAATATCCATCTTTGGCACAAGTGCTCATTGGTCCACATACATCAGTATGTACTAGACCCAATAGCTCTTTGGCTCTTTCACCTTTTTCAGTAAAAGATGACTTGGTCATTTTACCAAGAAGACAGGATTCACATGTAGTTAATGATTCACAATCATCAACTCGAAGGATGCCTTCCTGGGTTAACCTGTTTAATCTATTCTTGTTGATATGACCCAGCCGATGGTGCCAAAGATAAATATCTGTGACATCAATTATTTTAGGGCGCTTACTTGATTTGTACACTACATTCACAGGCTGTGATAATATATAAATGTCATTAGATAAATGCCAATCATTACAGTGACTCCATTCATAATGATATTCAAAGTAACATCCTTTATTGAAATTTCATAATGACTTTTGGCCAGAAGGCCTACAGAAATTACGTTCAACAAGAACGTTGGAAAAAAATGACAATTATTTAGTATAATGATATTTCTATTGAAAACTATTTCAAGAACTCCTAATGCCAGAACTGGAACTAATCTTCCATCGCCGACATTGAGGAATCTTTCATTATCCTCAAATCTTCTAGTGACCTGTAGTCTCTGCAATGAATTGCAAATGTTAAAAGGACTCCCGGTATCCAATACCCAGGTCTGATTATCATATACAGAAAAATTACAAGGTGTTATCATATAAATACCTTATTGAGCAACATCTTGCCCCTTTTTCTTCTTTGGCCTATTTGATCAAGTGTGGCAATGTAAAGAGGACAGTTCCTCTTCCAGTGCCCTTGCATCTTGCAATGAAAGCATTCAGCTTAACTTTTATCAACTTTCTTCTTCTACATCTGACCCCTTATAGATGTCCTAGCATGTTGCACTTTTTTTCTTTTTCTTCTTCTCTTTTCCAAAGGGTTGACGCCCTACCTTAGATCCTTCAACCACATTAACCAAACCCTTAGAGAGCTAGTTGTCCTTCTCAAAGTTTTGTAACAACCCCAACAAACCATGGTAGTTGACTGCAGGCTTTGTTATTCGAAAATGAGTAAGGAAAGGTCGGAAGGATGGAGGCAAGGAATTCAGGATCGCATCTTTTCCCAACTGCTCATGTAGGGGAAAGCCGAGCTTGCTTAGGAGTTCTATCTTCTGATCATGTACAATACATGATCAGTGATAGAAGATCCATCCCTCATTCAAGCATGAAAAATATCACAACTAGTCTTGTGCCTTTCAATGTCGTCGGGTGTGCCGAAAGATTCATTCAACACTTGAATGATTTCTTTTGGCTGAGCATTCTTGAACCAGCGATCAAATTCATCGTTCATTGCTGCTAGCATGATGCAACGCACGCTAGTTCTATCACTGAGCCACTTCTGATAAGTGTCTCTCTCAGAACTTTAAGTGTTTGCATTAGGTATCTGGTGCAGGATTACTCAGAATATATAGAATCCTCTCATGCTCAAGGACGATCTTAAGTTTTCTAAACCAGCTATTGAAATTTAAACTATTCAACTTGTCACTATCCAATAGGGACCTTAATGATAAATTAGTGGCCATTTTCTGCATAAGGAAAAACTAAAGTTTAGTAGTATATAAATTGATTCAGTCTAAAGACTTGAACTTTAGTCTAAAGATTCGTCCACTATTTTATTCAAATTGGCAGCCTCTACACCCCAATTCAAAGAATTATTCTTAATTCTTTAGTGGGCACTAAGATCTACATAGACTACATACAGGCCCAAGTGAAGCTTGGCCAACCCATATGCATCTAAGAGTAGGTTCAAAACCAATTGTTTCCCAAAACAATTCTTAGTGTTCAGTTTTGCCTCATGTTCCTCTTCAGCAGGCATGGAGTGTCTTCATTGAAAGTTCTGGTTAGGTCCAACCATTAAATGATATAATCAATGTAACCTATCAATAGACAACCAAGCTCGAGTGAAGCTCAGCCCACCTGACTGCCTATTTAATAGTTACGCTGACTTATCATATAATGAATGATAATTCCGATGGTTGACAAGCACCAGGCATGGAGTGCCTCGAATGATTATCAAGACATCAGACTCATTATCGCCCACCTTAATGGGAGGCTATGATCTAGTTATCATATAACTATTTCATTTTAAGGACCTAATAATTTTAAGGATTTAATAATCTAAAGATAAATTGACTAATCAAGTTCTCCCACTGAATCTATGAAATGGTAGAATGAAACAAGATTAAGTCAGGTTAAGTGGCATCTAAATCAGTCAGACTGATTTCCTTACAGGCATGGGTCAACCCAAATCAGGTAAATGATCTGAATCATAAATAGTTCACCATATTGACCAGGTAAGTGAGATCGATAGGAGGGATATGTCATTAACTCGTTAAAGACGCATCAATACGAGTAGCTCCCAATTAAAAACCATTCAATCGTTGATCCTAGAGCAACTTGCCAACTTACCTTGACATCATATGGTTAACCAATTTTGATTTGATCATCTAAGAGATTCATGCTCAACCATGGAGCCTAATCTACCTCCATTTGGTTTAATCAAAGACAAGGACATGATCAACTACAACTATTGTTTGATTTAGAGCATCCTTAACCTAAGCTAATCAATTTAGATTTGATCAAATACTCTTATAGTCCATTTGATTTAAACCTTAGGGTCTAACCCTTTATTGACCTGATTTAGCTAACCCATAAGGTTAAATATATTTCGAATTATGCATCGGTTGCATTATTTAACTACTCATAATTCCTATATTCAAATCATATCTAAAAAGATTATGAATAAATATTTGACATTCAAATAAAACTCTCATAAATATTTATATGTTTCATAACATAGACAACAAGCCATCATATCTCATATCTATGTTTTTATACTAAATATGCAAATATCATGCTCACTACAAGAGAATTAAAATATAGCGACGCCCAAATGCATCGCTAATGCGTCGCTAAACATGCTATTGTGACGCATTAGCGATGCAATAACGACGTCGCTATGATGATCGTCGCAATCTCACTTTGTCGCAATTGCGTCACTTAATAGCGACTCTCTGCGATGCAACAAATGCGTCGCAATATATTGCGACGCCACTAAATGCGTCGCAATATTGCGACGCATCCTAAATGCATCGCTAATTTTAAAATTAATTTTTTAAAAATAGTTGCGACGGAAAGCCTCATCGCAATTGAGTTGCTAATTAATTTATTTATTTTTAAAAAAAATTTAATTAGCGATGCATTAGCGATTGAAATTGCATCGCTAATATTTTTAAAATATATTATTAAATATTGTGATGCATTCAATTGCGTCGCAATATTGCGACGCATTTAGTTGCGTCGTAATATTTAATAATAATATTTAGATATATTAGCGATGCAATTTGAGTCACTAATATGTCGCTAATTAATTTTTTTAAAATATTGCGACACCAGGTCATTGCATCGCAATATTTAACAATAATATTTTAAAAATATTAGCGATGCAATTTTAATCGCTAATGCATCGCTAATTAATTTTTTTAAAAAAACTAAAATATTAAAAATTAAAATGGTTAATACAATTTCATTACATTAAATATTGATCGAAACATTCACTCATATTGATCCAAACATTCATCATTCAATTTCCAAAAATAATTAATATATTAAAATTTTGAAGTTTTCATGTACAAATATAAAAAGTAAAGAAAAAAAAACATCAAGAATCCGCATGATCACGTGGAGGCTGGAAACCCTACGACATGCGGCTAACCATATCCTGCAACTGATGCATCTGCTCTCGCACGTCTGCAAGCTCCTGCTGAAGGCCTCCCGTACGCTGCTCGAACTCATGCTCAACCTCCTGTCGAACCTCCTGCTGAACGTCCTGTCGAACCTCCTCCGTGATAGATCTTCGAATGTCGTCTAAACGCTCGGCAGGAATATCGCCAGAATATCGCGAGCTGGAGGCCTAAGGGGAAAAATATGCAGAAGCTCTAGTGTCCAGACTATAGACCCTGCGGTCTTGCGGCTGGGCACCAATAGCCTCCAAAAACACACGTCAACTCTCCTCTGCTGAGAGTTCGACGAGCGTCCCCCTATCAGTGGAGTCGACCTGCGATGCCTGGGAGTGAAGCTCCTCGACTCGTGTATTTGAATTATAAAATCAACAATAAATGAATCAATAAATTTCTCTAAATAAAATTTTAGAAATTAAATAGATACAACATAAAGCTAATTTCTTACCGCAACCTTCCGTGATCGTGTATCGACCCAGGAATCGTCCCTCCAGGTGTGTGTCACCCTGAGTAGACAAAACTCACCAGGATCTCCGCCCTCCTGCTCAGACTATAATAATAGAAAAATTGATATTAATGTAAGTATTTGTAAATAACTAAATTAGTAATTAAATTATTTATGTTTTCTTACCATACGGCGTCTATGCTCCTGAATCGAAATGGAGCCCGAAGTGTGGCGGGAGAGACCCGTGCCAGGACCGCCCCTCTCGGATCGGCGGTTTGTGCTGGCTGATGCGGACCTCCTACGCCAGCCATCAGACTGCCAGACCTGCTATCACTCGTGCCAAATATCCTCTGGCACATGCGCAGGATGGTGACCCGATGACCTCCAACGATGAAGCATGTCGAAGTATCGCGTCCCGTAAGAGCTTCCCATGCTGCCCTAATGGCATCATGGCTGGCAGGGTCCCACGTAAACTTTTTCTGCATTAAAATAAATAGTTAGTTTTAGAATTTATTAAGATTAAGAAATTTTATATCAGTGATAAATTGTATTTAATAAGTTTACCTGAAACTCTAAAAAATAAAACTCCCTCATGGCTGCAGATACATGGCGCCAATCGTAGCCACTGGGATTCGTACGCCTCTAAATTATGGAGCTAATGTGGCTCGATACATGATGCTGCTTAATAAATCTGTTAAAAAATGCATGTTTATAAGTAATTGACTTAAAAACATAAACATATATTTTAATTAGTATATACTTACAGCCCATGAGCATCCAGTCGAAGTACGGTGCGGCCGACGATGGAAGAACTCTCAGAGGTCTGTGCCGATCGGCTGAATGATAATACCAATGCAGGATAACCGCCGACTGCTGAAGAGATCGGAGGCTATGCGATGTGTGGAGATCGAAACTCTCCATCTCCAAAGCTCATGTGATCTGATGTGGTAGGGCTACGTCCCTGCTCACTCCATCCGTCGTCGGTAGATCTACCTCGGCCCATCATACTAAAAATACTAAGATTCATGAATGTAATTACGATTAATGATTGAATATGTAAAAATATAACATTTATAAAAATAAATTGAATTTAAAAAAACCTCTATGTTTAGTTGGTTTCATTTGTTTCGTGAAATCTTGGTTCAACATCTGATGCCGTATCGGACTGCGATTCAGTTTCATTATCATCGGAAGGAAACCGAACATTTGCATCCACTATTTCTTGGACATCACCATTTGGATCTCTAAGTGATGTTTCAGGAGCCCTTGTGTTGTCCTCAATTGCATGCATTTCCATCTCATCCTCTTGAAATGCAGGGCACTCGGCTGATTGACTTGATGAACTCTCGTCTAATACGATTGTTGAACGTGGGACGATTTTAGAAACAGCCCACTAATCTCGCTTATCGTTGCGCAAACTTGGATATCTGCAGTAAAACACTTGCTGAGCTTGGGATGCAAGGATGAATGGTTCATATTTTTATTTTCGTCGATGGTTCACTTCAACTAAATTGTAATTGTTATGAACCCTTTTGCCGACAGGAACTGTCGGATCAAACCAATCGCAACGAAACAATACGGTTCGTTTCATAGGCCAACCGAGATATTCAACTTCAACCACCTCTACTAACTTTCCGTAATAATCCTACATATTTGCTCCAACACTTTCTTCTTTAACACACACGCCCCAATTCTACGTGCCTCTTGAAGCTGTTAGTTGTTCAATCTAAAATTTGTACCCATTAACAAAATAGCTAGTAGAGGTTGTTATGGTCTTCAATGGCCATTGCGATAGACATTTAATGAAAATATTGTCGGTTGTGGACCATGGACCATTTACCTATAAATTAATAAGCTATTCACAACCAATTCAAAAAATAAAAGCCATGATTGAAATTGATTGAGTGATACTACTCACAAATTCATAAAACCAGTAAGCGAACTTCGTTTCTAACTTCTGCTGAATTGCAACTTGACTGATGTCGGGATTCATCTGTCGTTGTCTATCACAATACATCCTTATGGGATGATAATGATTAAAACTTATGTTAGCAATTAAATATTATGGTATATTGTATTTTAAATTAGAAGTTCCAATTAAGCATTGAAGTATACACATACTCAATATATGGATCGACTTCTCTACAGTTCATTAGGATGTAATAATGTGCTGCATTATACTCCATATCGCTAAGATTTCTTGACTTCTGCCCCCCAAATGAACGGCCGATACCTTTAAAAATTAATATTCTACCGTCATTAGGTTCTCCTTCGTCCACACATACGTCATCGTTATGACCAAGATTTTGGCTCCTCATATGGATGTGACCCTCAAAGTAATGCGAGGCAAAAGCTGAAACTTCTTCGACCAAGTGTGCATTGCATATAGAACCTTCAACCCTTGCCTTATTACACACATTATTTTTTAACTTCTTAAGGTACCTATATGTAAAGTTGAGACAAAAAATTAACCAATTTTCTCGCAATGAAATAATATTTGAAATGTCAACATGTCTTAATGATGTACATATTTACCTCTCGAAAGGATACATCCAGCGATACTGCATGGGACCAGCTATGCTCGCTTCGTATGGCAAGTGAACCGGTAAATGCTCCATTGAGTCAAAAAAACTGGGAGAAAATATTCGCTCCAGCTTGTATAAAATAATTAAAATTTCCTCCTCAAGCCTTGCCATGGATGCAGAAGTAATGACTGCGGCAGACAACTCCTTGAAGAACAAGCTGAGCTCCGTCAATGCCTTCCAGACATGTTACGGAAGCAACTCACGAAAAGCTATAGGCAATAACTGTTGCATGAAAACATGGCAGTCGTGACTCTTCATGCCAAATAACTTGAGCTTATGCATGTCCACACACCTACCGATATTTGAGGCATAACCATCTGGAAATTTTAACCCTCTAAGCCAGTTACATAAAACTTCTCGTGAATTTCTGTCAAGAGTGTAACAGGCTTTAGGATAGGTCTCATCGGCACTCCTCCTCAAATCACCTCTTCTGCAATACTGATTAAGTTCTTCTTTTGACTTTGCAGTCTCTTTGGTTTTTCCCGGGATGTTTAGCACAGTGTTAAATATGTTATCGAAGAAATTTTTCTCGATATGCATAACATCCAAGTTGTGCCGGATAAGATTTGTGCTTCAATAAGGCAAATCCCAAAATATACTCTGCTTCTTCAGTTATGTTCTTTACATATACAGCCATTTATTCTATCTGCATCTGGTTCCCAAGCATACCTCAACTCCAAATGCTCTATAGTATCAAATATATCCGTGCCGGACCTAACCGGTTCAGCGAATTTTGTGACTGCTTTGTTCTTCCGAAAGTCGATCAAGTTATGCCTGTAAGGATGATTTGGGGGCAAGACCTTCCTATGATTATCAAACCATGACTGCTTACCACTCTTCTGCAATGTAAATGCATCCAAATCATACATGCAATGAGGGCATGCCAGACGTCCAGCAGTGCTCCAATCAGACAACAACTAAAGTCCCTACCCTGCAAGGCTGGGCCATGGTTACAAAAATTGCTGTGCTAGCAAGGACCGAGGCACAGGTTCATGCCAGGCTAATGCTAGGGATTGGGTTTGGGCCGGGCCGCAATGTGGTCCGTTCAATCATCGGACTTCACAAGCAATCAAGTGTACTAAATTAATTTCACCTCACTCCATGTCTAAAAGGTGAGGCCCTATCCCATTTAAGAATATTTTTTATGATATGTTATTCTGCTATTAATTATCATCGATGGTTTATGTTGAAATTTCAGTAGTATTTCCCCATATGTTCTCCTAAATGTGTGGCATATATGCCACACTAGGAGAATGCATGAGCAAATACAAACCGTAATCTCAACCAACGATGATTAATAGTAGAGTAACATATCGCAAAAAATATTCTCAAACTGTCCACCAGGATAATTTGAGAATTTGCAAGACTAAGTCTTACAAATTCTCAAACGGGTCTAAAGGTTATAGTGCTGTGATTAATAATATGAAAATCCGAAGATAATCGAACTTATGCTTGTTATTCATAAATTCTTATCAATTATACATATATAGGAATAGTGTTCTATATATATAGTCACTGACTTCTTAAGATTATTATGTCCAATATAAATGTTTGTGAAGACTAAAATATAAATCATTAAAACTACTAATTTGTTGCTGAAAATTAAATAAAACTACAACAAGACTTTCATTCTAGCATTACATAATTTAATGCATCATTCAATTTGAAGCAGAATGTAAATAATCAAAACATAACAATTGTAAATAACTACAAATGCACAAATATTATTGCATAAACAGCTATAAAGAAATAAAATAGGCTTGGCAGCTTATTGAACCAACATGATGTATCATGCCAATTCTCTAAAGCCACATGTGAGAAACAGTCATGAAAATGAAAGGCACAACTCCTACTGTTTTTTTTAATAAATGGTGGCTAGTGGCCAGGCCACCGCTGGCCACGGCGGCGGCCCTGGCCGTCGTCTCCGGCCATGACCGTGGCCTGAGACCAAGGCGTGAGGAAAAACCCCACTCCTACTATTTTTTTTAAACGGTGGCATGGCCACTATGGCCGGCGCCTCAGGGGTGGGGGAAAAACCCCACCCCAATTTTAAAATTTTTTTTAAACGGTGGCTAGGCCAACACCGGCCACAGCCGTGGCCGTGGCCTAAGACGCCGGCCATGGCCGCCGTCGTGGCCGATGACTCAGGGGTGGGGGAAAAACCCCACCCCGACTGTTTTTTTTTTAACGGTGGGCCGTGGCCTGAGACGCCGGCCATGGCCGCCGCCGTGGCCGGCGACTCAGGGGTGGGGGAAAACACCCACCCCGATTTAAATTTTTTTTTAAACGATGGCTAGGCCAACGCCGGCCACGACCGCCGTCGTGGCCGGCGACTCAGGGGTGGGGGAAAAACCCCACCCCGACTATTTTTTTTTTAATGGTGGCCAGGCCACCGCCGGCCATGGGCGCTGCCGTGGCTGTCATCTCCGGCCACGGCCGTGGCCGTGGCCGGTGACTGAGGGGTGGGGGAAAAACCCCACCCAGATTTTAAATTTTTTTTTAAATGGTGGCTAGGCCAACGCCGGCCACGGCCGTTGCTGTGGCCTGAGACGCCGGCCACGGCCGCCATCGTGGTCGGCGACTCAGGGGTGGGGGAAAAACCCCACCCCGACTATTTTTTTTTTTAACTATGGCCTGGCCACCGTGGCCAGGCCACTGCCGGCCACGGGCGCCGCCGTGGCCGGCGACTCAGGGGTGGGGAAAAAACCCCACCCCGACTATTTTTTTTTTTTTTAACGGTGGCTTGGCCACCGTGGCTAAGCCACCGCCGGCCAGGGCCACGGCCGTGGCCTAAGACGACGGCCACGGCCGCTGCCATGGCCATGGCCTCAGTGAAACGAGAGGGCGGGGGGTTGGGGGAGGGGAGGGTGGAGGGGGGCCTACCTCGGTCTGTAGGGGACGCCGGTGGGGGGGGGAGGGGGGGGGAGCTACCGCCGGTGGTCCCTAGCACTTGGGGAGAGGGCGGGGGCAGCCGGATGAGGGACGGCGGCGGTTAGGGTTAGAAGAGGAAGAAGAAGAGGAGCGGGGGGGTTGGGCGCGATTGGCTTATATATTTGGGATTAGCGATGCAATTTTACGTCGCAAATTTGTATTTTTTATTATTTTCTACAAAATTAGCGACACAAATAATTACGTCGCTAATGAGTCGCTAATTGGCAGCAATTTCCAGCGGAAAATTTTTTATTTCCTAAGAAAATGCATCGCTAATGCGTCACAATATTTTAATTTGTTAATTATATTTCATAAAATTTATTTTCTGAAAATAATTGCGACGCAAAAGTTTGCGTCGCAATGTTTATTTCTATTTTTTTAAAACATTTATTTGTTTTAAAAATATTGCGACGCAATACATGCATCGCAATTTTAAAAATTAATTTTTCTTAATTTTCTGATTATTGCGTCGCTAATGCGTCATTATTTAACATAATTTATTTTTTAAAACATAGCGACGCACTGACTTGCGTCACAATATATTTATTTGATAAATATATTTGATTAAAATATTTTTTCTGAAAATAATTGCGACGCAAATGGTTACGTCGCAATGTTTTATTTTTAATTTTTTAACAACATTTATTTTTTTAAAAACTATTGTGACACAATACGTGCGTCGCAATAAAAAATTAATTTATTTAAATTTTATTTTATTGCATCACTAATGCGTCGCTATTTATCATAATTTATTTTTTTAAAATAATTGCGACGCTACGACTTGCGTCGTAATAATTTTATTTGATAATTATATTTGATAAAAATTATATTTTCTGAAAATAATTGCGATGCAAACGGTTGCGTCGCAATGTATTATTTTTAAATTTTTAAATATTTATTTTTTTAGAAAAACATTGCGATGCAATACATGCGTCGTAATTTTAAAAATTAATTTTTCTAAATTTTCTGGTTTATTGCGTCGCTAATGCGTCGCTATTTAACATAATTTTTTTTTAAAAAATATTGCGATACCCTGACTTGCATCGCAATAATTTTATTTGATAAATATATTTGATAAAAATAATTTTTCTGAAAATAATTGCGACGCAAATGGTTGCATCGCAATGTTTTATTTTTAATTTTTTTATAAAATTTATTTTTTTATAAACTATTGCGACGCAATACATGCGTCGCAATATAAAAATTAATTTATTTAAATTTTTTGTTTATTGCATCGCTAATGCGTCGCTATTTAAAATAATTTATTTTTTAAAATAATTTTTTAAATTTTTCTTTTTAAACATTTTTATTTTTACTGAAACTAATTGCGACCGATCTCGCACCGTTGCAATCGATCCGATGGTTGGGATCGATCCAAACCATGATCGATCACGCTTGGCGATGACCGATCTCGCACTATTGCGATCGATCCAAGCCATGATCGATCGCGGTCAGCGACGACCAATCTCGCACCGTTGCGATCAATCCGATCGGAGACGATCCGACGGTTGCGATCAATCCGATCGGAGACGATCCGACGGTTGCGATCGATCCAAGCCAAGATCGATCATGGTCGGCGACTACCGATCTCGCACCGTTGCGATCGATCCGATCGGTGACGATCCAACGGTTGCGATCGATCCAAGCTATGATCGATCGCGGTTGGCGACGACCGATCTCGCACCGTTGCGATCGATCTGATTGGCGACGATCCGATGATTGTGATCGATTCAAGCTATGATCGATCCCGGTCAGCGACGATCGATCTCACACCGTTGCGATCGATCCAAGCCATGATCGATCTAGATCGGCGACGACCGATCTCGCACCATTGCAATCGATCCGATCGGCGATGATCCGACGGTTGCGATCGATCCAAGCCATGATCGATCCCAGTCGGTGACGACCGATCTCGCACCGTTGCGATCGATCCGATCCGCGATGATCCGATGGTTGCGATCGATCCAATCAAGCCATGATCGATCCCGGTCGGCGATGATCGATCTCGCTCCGTTGCGATCGATCCAAGACATGATCGATCCTGATCGGCGATGACCGATCTCGCAACGTTGCGATCGATCCGATCGGCGACGATCCGACGGTTGCGATCGATCCAAGCCATGATCGATCCCGGTCGGCGATGACCGATCTCGCACCATTGTGATCGATCTGATCGGCGATGATCTGATGGTTACGATCGATCCAATCAAGCCATGATTGATCCCGATCGGCGACGATCGATCTCGCACCGTTGCGATCGATCCAAGCCATGATCGATCCCGATCGGCGACGACCGATCTCGCATCATTGCGATCGATCCGATTGGTGATGATCTGATGGTTGGGATCGATCCAAGCCATGATCGATCGCGGTCGGCGACGACCGATCTCGCACCATTGCGATCGATCCGATCGGCGATGATTCGACGGTTGCGATCGATCTGATTGGCAACAATCGATCTCGCACGATTGCGATCGATCCGATCGGCAATGATCCGATGGTTGCGATCGATCCAAGCCATGATTGATCCCGGTCGGCGATGATCAATCTCGCACCATTGTGATCGATCCGATCGGCAACGTTCCGACGGTTGCGATCGATCCAAGCCATGATCGATCGCGGTCGGCGACTACCGATCTCGCACCATTGCGATCGATCCGATCGGTGACGATCCGACGGTTGCGATCGATCCAAGCCATGATCGATCGCGGTCGGTGACGACCGATCTCGCACCGTTGCGATCGCAATTTTTTTTTATTTTTTTATCTTTTAATTATATTTTATAAAATTTATTTTCTTCAAAAACTGTGCGATGCATTTGTTGCATCGCTAAATTAAAAATTAAATTATTTAATTTTCTGATTTATTGCGTCGCTAATGTATCGTTATTTAATATAATTAAATTTTTAAAAAATATTGCGACACATCAAAATCGTCGCAATATTTTTATTTCATATTTATTTTTAATTTTTTAAAAAATTTATTTTTTAAAAAATATTATGATGCAGTACTTACGTCGCTAAATAAAAAAAAATTATTAATTTTTTATTTTATTGCATCGCTATTTAATATAATTAATTTTTTAAAAAATTTGCGATGCACTAGAATACATTGTAATTTTTTTATTTCATAATTATATTTTATAAAAATTAATTTTATTTAAAATAATTATGATGCAATACCTGCGTCGCTATATTAAAAATTAATTTTTTTAATTTTTTGGTTTATTGCATCGCTATTGCGTCGCTATTTAACATAATTAATTTTTTTAAAACATTGCGACACACTATTTTGCATTGCAATATTTTTATTTCAAAATTATATTTTATAAAAATTAAATTTAAAAATATTGCGATGCATTCTTGCGTCGCTAAAGTAAAATTTTAATTTTTTTATTATCTGGTTTATTGAGTCGCAAATGCTTTGCTAATTGCGTCGCAATTTCTTGTTATCGCGGAGGCATCGCAATGTGGTCGCAATTTAGCGATGCAATGATGCGTCTTTAATTTTTCGTCGCTATTTCAATATTTTCTTGTAGTGGCTTTTATACAACATCAATATGTATCGAATATAAACATATAGTGTGTGTAGTCTGTGTTTTGATGCTAAAGATCAATTTGAATTATCTTTTAACTAAGCATCAAAAAGAGAGAACCATAACAGTACTGCAATACGTCATAGAATACCGTGTTGAATGGGGGTAATATAGATTTTTAATCCATCTATGACTTAATAGCCAGGTAAATGTTTTAGCCATAATTACACAATTAAAAAGAACACTAATTTATATGCTATAAATTAGATCAAGACGAAACCAAGGCTCTGATACCATTTATAGGGAGAAATAAACTCCGAAGTATGCATATTTAATAATTTGATAACAATTATCATTGCAAAATTTTAAAGATTAAATATTAATCTATCTAACATGCATCAAGATCATATCTTTGCCTTATATATAGGATCGTTTGATCTAAAATATGCATATAAATAAAATCATCAAGATCATATAAATATTTCCTCTGCTTGGCCCTTTGCTAAGTGGGGGATGGATATTCTTGGCCCTTTTCCCTCGCCACTGGACAGAGAAAGTTCTTGTTTGTCGCCATCGACTACTTCACCAAGTGGGTGGAGGCCGAGGCCATTACCCAAATAACCGAAGCTCGGGCTAGGGACTTTGTATGAGATCCATTATTTGTTGCTTTGGCCTTCCGCATACTATTATCACCGACAATGGCAAGCAATTTGACAACCCAAAGTTCCAAGGTTTCTACGAGGAGCATGGAATCCGCCATCGCCTTACATCGGTAGGGCATCCGCAAGCCAATGGAGAAGCCAAAGTAACTAATCGGACCCTGCTTCAAGGGATTAAGGCTTGGCTTACCAAAGCCCGAGGCAAATGGGCGGATGAACTTCACCATGTCTTATGGGCCTACCGCACTACCCAGAGAATCCCCACTGGCGAGACCCCATTCCGGATGGCCTTCGGCGCAGAAGCCATCATTCCTGTGGAGATAGGGCTTCCTTCTCCACGAGTGAAGAGCTACTCGAGGAGGCTAACGATGAGCAGCTCCGCACCAATCTCGACCTGGTGGAAGAAATCAGAGAGAAAGCTCGAATCAGGATAGCTGCGTACCAGTAAAGAGTGGCCCGCTATCATGCCACCAGAGTCAAAGGAAATCTTTCTCACCCGGCGATCTCGTCCTTCGGAAAGCATCTGTCTCCAAACCACTAGAACAAGAAAAGCTGTCTCCAAATTGGGAAGGCCCCTATCAAGTGGCGGAAGTCATAGGACCAGGCACCTACAAGCTCCAGGATCTGAGCGAAAAATCTATTCCCGAACGTGAAACTCGGACAATCTCCGTATATACCATAAGTAGGGTACGCTTTCTATAAACTCGCCCTATTTACAGCAGTAGCATCTTATCTCTATTATTCATGGCTCTATCACTGCAATCATTTTTCTGCTAAAAAGTCACAATGAAAGATGGTTGTTACTTGCCCATTCTCGGCAAGACCGAGCTATCTCCTTGAGTAGCAATATCTCCGTACCATGGCTGGGCCGAGTCCTGTTCGACAAAGACTCGTATGGTCAAGCACCCCTAGTGCAGCTGGGGACCAAGTGATCTCCAAAACTCCATCCGGATTCGGGCAGCTTACAAGCCCTGGCCGGATTGAAGGGCGAAGAAAACTCCATCCAGATTCGGGCTGCTTACAAGCCCCGGCCGGACCAGAGAACGAAGAAAACTCTATCCGGATTCGGGTAGCTTACAAGCCCCGGCCGAACCAGAGAACGAAGAAAACTTCATCCAGATTTGGACAGCTTACGAGCCCTAGCCGGACTGAAGGACGAAGGAAACTCCATATGGATTCGGGCAGCTTACAAGCCCCGGTCGGACTAAAGGGAAAAGAAAACTCCATCCGGATTCGGGCTGCTTACAAGCCCTGGCCGGACCAGAAAGCGAAGAAAACTACATCCGGATTCGGGCAGCTTATAAGCCCCGGCCAGACCAGAGAACGAAGATAATCTCATCCGGATTCGGGTAGCTTACAAGCCTCGGTCGGACTGAAGGGCGAAGAAAACTCCATCCAGATTCGGGCAGCTTACAAGCCCCGGCCGGACCAAGTGATCTCTAAAACTTCATCCGGATTCGAGCAGCTTACAAGCTCCGGCCAGACTGAAGGGCAAAGAAAACTCAATCTGGATTCGGCAGCTTACAAGTCCCGACCGGACCAGAGAACGAAGAAAACCTTATCCGGATTTGGGCAGCTTACAAGCCCCAGTTGGACTGAAGGGCGAAGAAAACTCTATCCGGATTCGGGTAGCTTACAAGCCCCGGCCGGACCAGAGAACGAAGAAATACTCATTCGGATTCGGTAGCTTACAAGCCCCGACCAGACTAAAGGGCAAAGAAAACTCCATTCAGATTCGAGCAGCTTACAAGCCCCGGTCGAACCAAGTGATCTCCAAAACTCCATTCGGATTCGGGTAGCTTACAAGCCCCGGCCGGACCAAGTGATCTCCAAAACTCCATCCGGATTTGGGCAGCTTACAAGCCCTGGCTGGACTGAAGGGCAAAGAAAACTCCATCTGGATTCGGGCAGCTTACAAGCCCCGGCCGGCACCAAAGAATAAAAGCCTCGGCCAAAGCCAAAGTGCATCTCTATTCCTTATCAAAAGCCTCGGCCAAAGCCGAAGTGCATTTTCATTTCTTATTAAAAGCCTCGGCCAAAGCCGAAGAGCGTCACTTATCAAAAATCTCGGCCAAGGCTGAGTGATAAGAACAAACATTTGGATATAACAACAAACACAAAAGTTGCAAAAAATCCTCTTTTTCATTCATCACAAAAAGGGCAAAAAGAAACAAAAAGATACATGAGCCCTCACTGGTGCTTATCATCTTTTCCGGGAGCCGCCGAGCCCTCCCCACGCCGAGCTGACTTAGCGATCTGTTGTCGAAGGGATGCTACTTTCCCCTCCAATCGGCCGTTGGCACGACGAAGGAGCTCGACCTCCCTCGTAGAAATAGCCAAATATTATTTGGCCGCTCTCTGAAGCCGCTCACGATCCGCGAACATTGACGCCAGGACCTCCCCATCAATAGTTACCATAACGCGGCTCCCCTGGGACCCCCCACAGCCATTACCGCCGCTGCTCGATGCCACAGTCGATCGCCCCTCACCTCCAGACGCCATCTCAGAACCCAGGAATTCTTGGGAGATCAGCTAAAAAGATGACTAACAGAGGCATCCTTCTCATCCGTATTTAAACTGCTCCTGGTGAATATTTCGATCATTCGAACCATTAATCTCAGCCCGTGGAAACTCGGCACGTGTCACCACCTCAGTGGGCGCTCGCGGAAAACGAAGAGTTCCGCCCCTTGTCGAAGAGGATCATTAATAACATTGAGGCGCTCAAGGAGCTCCATTCTCGGGACTAGACTCCCTCCGGTCTGCTGGACCTTTTCGAAGTAAATGATCTCGAAAGTTCACCAGACCCCCCCTTTTTTTACTGAATGTCCTCGAAAGTCTGCCAGACTCTCTCGAATTGGGTATCCTTGAAAAAAATGTGGAGAAGAGGAAAAAGTGCATCAGCGACCAACATTGAGCAACATAGCTCGCCCTCTCCGAGAGTGGCCAATTTACAGGCTTCAGGCCCCCTCCATCGCTCGGGTATCCCCCATCCTCTTTGGCCATCCTGTCACCACCCCAGTGATGCGCATGGCCAGGAGGGCCGTAGCACAGCCTGCGGTGCGCAGCACGGGCAAGGCAGGTGGCTGAGGACCTGCTAGGATGAAGTTTGACCGTGCCACAGGATGCGCACGTTCGTCTGTGGGGTCGGCAAGCCCCACACTTGATCAGACATATTGGCGCGAGGTTGGTGATCCAAGCGCCAAGGCCGGATGCAGACTCATCTCCCAGACGCGACGGCACGTGGAGTCAGCATCAGCAAGCCCAGTTTCAGCAAGGCATGCATGGCCGAAGAAGACCTAGAGCCATCCCTTAGTGGCGCGGAGCGCGGCGAGGCCAAACACACCCGCGCACGCAGGCCAGCCTGGCCGCGTGCGAAGGCACGCGTAGGCCTGCCTTGCCGTGCGCCCAGTCGCGCACTGGCCTTCCTGGCCGCGCGCCCAATAGATCCTCGCGCGTGCCTGGCTGGCGGGCAGCCAGCCGAGCAGTGTGCCCACTTGCGGGTGGGTGGGCAGCTGCCCGCTGACCGCTGGCATGCGCCAGGCGGGCGCGCGCCCTATGCCCAGACATGTCCAGGAGCATGCCCAGCGCCCAGGCGCACCCACAACTTCCAGATTCGCCCAGCAACGGCCCAGATCGTCCAGCAGCAAATTTTGAGGGGCAAATCCATCCTTATCAGATAAAATCCAAACCTTATCTTATGGGTAAGATTTGGGAATCCAACAAGCAGATTTTGGATAGAAAAAATCAGCCATTATCCACATGTAACTAACTCAAGATTTGGATAAGATTTTGGGGGAGTTAGTTGGAGATATTTTGACCCTTATCCAAAGCTATCACTGGAGATCTTTTGGATGAAGATTGAGGCGTCTAACCAGCTGAAACGTGATCTCCTCATCAGATTACCCAACGACCATTCAAGGGATAAGATATGGAAGATATGGGCGGTGCTTCAAAGGAAGCGTGCATTATTTGGGCATGCAAGAGGATAAGGATAAGATTTGGGAAGAGCTTTGGGATAAGGCAACGCTGCACTATAAAGAGGGCAGAGGTCTTCGTAGGAGAACACAACACAACGGAGAGGAATCAAAGGAGATTCTATCCAACCGGCCACCAAGAAGTGGGCGGCATCTTCTAGTCTCCACCTTGGGCAATAAAGAGGAGAGAGAAGAGACGATCGGAGCCATTGAGGAGTTTCCTACGGGCGATCATCTATGGGTTACGAGTGAGTGATCTTGTAGCCTAAGGGCAAGGTGAGGAGAGATCGGTGAGAGATTTCTTGTAGTGCTACGGCACAGATTCATCTTGTCTTCCTCTTGGGATTGTATTAATCAAAGAGGTTGGGGTAGAGTTTACCCTATACATCTTGTGTTTGGGG
Source organism: Calamus simplicifolius (assembly GCA_900491605.1). NCBI lineage: Eukaryota > Viridiplantae > Streptophyta > Magnoliopsida > Arecales > Arecaceae > Calamus > Calamus simplicifolius. The sequence goes on from UESW01001395.1 coordinate 206,185, forward strand.
CTGGGCATTGATCTGTGATTTCTTGTTGGGGTTCTTAGGGTTCCTATAGGGGTAGGTCTCGATCAACCTCACCCTAGCCTGTGGTGTGCCACAACTCTGAGAGAGAGAGAGGCTGACTTAGCACGAGATGTGCTAAGGCTGGTCCCCTGCTAGGACGCTTCCGTACTTAGAAGAAAAAAAAATATAGCCTACATCTAGCCAGGTGACAAGAGGGTATCAGAGCACCTTCAATACAAGAACCCAAGAACAGATTTTTTTTCTTCTAAAGATCAACCATGGTGAATCACAACGATCGAATAACAAGGCTCGAGGCTATTGTCGAGATTCCTCCAGAGGATGGGTTTACTGATCTCATCACCCGATCCTTGGAGCAGCAGCAACAGATCAATCAGATCCAGCAGGCGATCCCGGCACAACCAGATCATGGAGCCGGGCCAAGCTCTTCCAATGAAGGCCAACAGGATGGAAGAGATGCCATTCTAGGGAGGTTCTAAATTGCATCAAGGAGTTGGGAGATGAAGTGGACGCCCTCAGGAGAGAGCGCGCACGCCAGCCCTACACGAATCTACCACATCCATCCCAGATTTGTGTACCTGATCCAAAGCCCTTCAGCGGCGCGCGCAACACCAAGGAACTGGAGAACTTCGTATGGGACGTGGAGGAGTTCTTCCTAGCAATGAATATACCGGAAGCGCAATGAATCCGCCTCACAAGCGTGTTCCTTGCTGGTGATGCCAAGCTTTGGTGGCGTACTCGCAACGCGAAGGATCGAAACGCTGGTAGGCTAGGAATTACAACTTGGGAGGCCCTCAAAGAAAGTTGAAGATTCAGTTTCTCCCTCACAACGTCACACGGGTGGCGAGGGACCAACTGAAGAAGCTGAAGCAGACAGGTTCCATCAGAGACTACGTCAAGGAGTTCAACTCATTGCTACTCGACATACCAGACATGTCCGAAGCCGACAAGTTGTTCAACTTTCAATCAGGGTTGCAGAATTGGGCGCAAGTGGAGCTGCAAAGGCAAGGAGTGAAAGATCTCAATTCGGCGATGGCTGCTGCCGAGAGCTTCGTCGACTTTCATACCACTATGCCTACCCCCGCCCCTGGCAAGCAGAAAGCCAAATCCAGGGAGGGCAAGACGTCTCATCCCAAGAAGCAAGGGAAGAAGAAGAAGACGACAGCCCGAAAAGAGAAGGGAACTACTCAGCAGTCTAAGGATACCACGACCAGATCTGAGCGGCCCCAAGGCTGTTTTATCTGCGGAGGTGCACATCAGATGCACGACTGTCAGAAGAAGGGGAAGCTCACGACCTTGATCTCCCAATTGGTCGAGGAATCCAGTGACTCAAAGGGACCCTCCCGGGTGAACCCGTTGCAAGCGATTAATGCGCTTGTCACCAGGAAGCCGCCATCCTGCAAAGGGCTTCTTTATGTTTCGGTGAAGGTCAATGGCCACCAGCTGAGGGCCATGATTGATACGGGTGCCACCGACAACTTCATCGCGGAAGACATAGCAAAGGAGTTAGGTTTGCAGACTTCAACCGCTGCAACCATGATAAAGGCCATCAACTCGAAGGCAGCGAGGGTGAATGGCCTTGCAAAGGCTGATCTAGAAGTCGGCCCTTGGAGAGGGCCGTGCAGCTTTTTGTTAATCCCACTTGACGATTTTCAGATCATACTTGGCCTGGAGTTCTTCAAGGCAGCCAAGGTAATGATCATGCCACATCTCAACGGCATGCTGATAGGATCGGAGGACATCACCGGGTTCGTTTCAGCATTGCCACCAGCCGCTAAGGAAGAGAGCAGCGGTCAGTCAACCATTGCAAAGCAGAAGATGGCCAGCACCAGTTCGCGCACAGTTCCAGATAGAGGGCTGATATCTACTAAGCAACTTAGAAAAGGCCTAAGGAAAGGAGACCAGACATATGTTGCGGCACTAGTCCAGGTTTAGCCCGAATCGAAGGATACAGAGGAGGTGCCCGTGTAGGTGGGGGAGATACTACAGGAGTTTGCCGATCTTATGCCCAACGAGCTACCGAAAGGAATTACCGCCACGACGCACGCATGATCATCGAATGGAGCTGGAGCCCAGAGCGCGTACCCTGGAAAAGGCCCTCTACTGCATGGGCCCTGCAAAACTAAAGGAACTGCGCACTCAGCTGGATGAGTTACTGGCCGCAGGACTGATTCAGCCATCCCGCGCCCCTTTCGGAGCACTGGTCCTTTTCAGCACAAAAAGGATAGATCTCTGCGCATGTGTGTGGACTATCGAGCCCTCAACAAGGTCACCGTGAAGAATCGCTACCCGATGCCTAATGCAGCATATCTATTCGATCGTCTTTTGAAGGCAGAATACTTCAGCAAATTGGATCTACGCTCTGGATATTGGCAGGTACATATTGCACCAGGTGATGAATCAAAGACAACGTATGTGACCCGGTACGGCTCATTCGAGTTCCTGGTCATGCCCTTTGGCCTGACAAATGCACCAGCTACCTTCTACAATCTCATGAAAGACGTCCTATATGATTTCCTGGATGACTTTGTCGTAGTCTATCTGGACGATATAGTCATTTACAGCGGTAGCTTGCAGCAGCATGTGGAGCACTTGAGGTGAGTTATGCAGCGACTTCGGGAGCATCGTCTCTACATCAAAAGGGAGAAGTGCGAGTTTGCACGCACCGAGGTCCATTTTCTTGGACACATCGTTGGCCATGGCGCGATACGGATGGACAGTGCCAAGGTCCAGGCCATCCTGGACTGGTCGACACCTGCCACAGTGAGCGAGCTCCGATCGTTCCTAGGACTCGCGAACTATTACCGAAGGTTTATCAAAGGGTACTCGGCCATCGCAAGCCCTTTGACCGATCTGCTCAAAAAGGAGCGAAGGTGAAGTTGGTCCTCCAACTATGAGGAGGCCTTCGGTAGGCTGAAGATGGCGCTAGCTACGGAGCCAGTCTTGCAGTTACCCAGATTTGAGGATCCTTTTGAAGTGCACACAGATGCATTCGACCGTGCGCTTGGTGGAGTCTTGGTCCAAGCAGGACATCCAGTAGCATACGAGAGTAGAAAGTTCAAGGATGCCGAGACATAGTATTCGGCGCACGAGAAGGAGATGACTGCTGTGATACACTGCTTGGAGGTATGGCGCCATTACTTGCTCAGAACCAAGTTCAAAATTATTACCGACAATGTCGCCAATACTTATTTCAAGACCCAGCGCAAGTTGACGCCCAAGCAAGCCCGTTGGCAAGAGTACTTGGCGGAGTTCAACTTCGATTGGGAGCATCGGCCAGGACGTCAGAATCAAGTGGCCAACGCCCTCAGCCGCCAAGTCGTACAGGAGTATGTGGCCGCAGTGGCAACCATGCAGTCAGGCGTTATAGAGCGTATCCGCAAGGCAGCGCAGGCAGACGCAGCATACGCCAAGCTAATGCGTGACGTGACAAGTGGATTGGTGCGACGCTTCTGGATCCAGGACGGCTTGCTTCGCGCACATGGAGGCAGGCTAGTCGTGCCAAAGAATGAAGCTTTACTGCGTGACTTATTAAAAGAGTCCCATGACTCAAGGTGGGCAGGACATCCGTGCATGGAGCGGATATGTGCCCTGCTATCTCGTGACTTCTACTGGCCGAATATGTGGTGAGACGTGGAGGCCTATGTGCAGAGTTGTCTGATCTGCTAGATGGACAAGGTGGAACGCAGGAAGCCAGCGGGACTACTACAACCGTTGCCCGTCCCAAGCCGACCATGGGTATCTGTTTCCATGGACTTCATAGTGGGATTTTCGGACATGGACGGCAACTGGACCATCTTTGTAGTGGTGGATAGATTTTCCAAGTATGCTATCTTCATGGTGGTACTGGACCCATGCACAGCTGAGACGTGCGCATCGCTCTTCTTCACCAATGTGGTCAAGATCTTCGGTATACTCGGAGACATCATCAGCGACCGCGACGTCCGATTCATGGGTAAGTTATGGACCATGCTTTTCCAAATCATGGGCACGGAGCTTAAATTCTCTATAGCATATCACCCTCAGACGGACGGCCAAACCGAGCGGGTGAATGCATTGCTCGAGGAGTATCTGCGGTACTTCGTCACCGCAAGACAACGAAACTGGCTTGAATTGCTGGATGCAGCATAATGTTCCTACAATCTAAACCGGTCTTCAGCAACAAATCAAAGTCCAGTGGAGTTATGCCTAGGCTACCAGCCTAGGACGCCCTTAGAGGTTGCACGACAGTACGACGGCCCATGTCCAGCGGCGCATCTATTTGCAAGGGACAGGACCAAAAACATGCTAAGGCGCGTGACAGCCTTGTGCGGGCGGCTATGCAGATGAAGCTGCGCGCAGATGAGCATCGACGACCAGTGGAGTATCAGGTGGGCGATCTTGTGATGTTGAAGATTACGCCCTATCTTTGGAGGAAAGCAACCAAGCGAAAGTTCCACAAAGGCCTTTTGCCAAGGTATAACGGACCCTTCAAAGTACTCAGACGGGTGGGAGAAGTAGCTTACAAGCTGGCCTTGCCGGCTAGACTGAAGATTCATCCAGTTTTTCATGTTAGCTTCCTCAAACCATACCACAGAGACTTGGTTGTAGACGAGTTAGAGAACCCAGGCAGGATGCGCCCTGCCATCCAACCCAAGTTCACAAGGAATGAAAGAATTTTGGTGGACCGAAAGGTGGGTACGAGTCAAGGATCCCAGTACACGGAGTATCTGGTACAGTGGCATGGAGAGGATGTTTCCGAAGCCACCTGGAGGCGAGCAGAAGAACTTTGATAGTTTGAGGAGGATATTCAGGCCTACGTGAGGGAGAGCGCGACGGGGACATCGGCGTCTTCAGGTGGGGGGGGGGGTTGTCACCGCCCCAGTGATGCGCACGGCCAGGAGGGCCGTAGCGCAGCCCGCGGCGCACAGTGCGGGCAAGGCAGGTGGCCGAGGACCTGCCAGGATGGAGTTTGACCGTGCCACAGGATGCGCACGTCCGTCCGTGGGATCGACAAGCCCCACACTTAGTCAGACACATTGGCACGAGGTTGGTGATCCAAGCGCCAAGGCCAGATGCGGACTCATCTCCCAGACGCGACGGCACGCGGAGTCAGCATCAGCAAGCCCAGTTTCAGCAAGGCGTGCACGGCCGAAGAAGGCCTGGAGCCATCCCTTAGCGGTGCGGAGCGCGGCAAGGCCAAACGCACCCGCGTGCGCAGGCCAGCCTGGCCATGCACGCAGGCGCACGCAGACCTACCCTGCCGCGCGCCTAGGTGCGCGCTAGCCTTCCTGGCCGCACGCCCAGGCGTAGGCGGTGCCTGGCGCGCTCGCGTGCCCGACGGATCCTCATGCGCACTCGGCTGGTGGGCGGCCGGCCGGGCAGCGCGCCCTCTTGCGGGCGGGCGGGCAGCTACCCGCCGACCGTTGGCACGCACCAGGCGGGTGCACTCCCAGCGGCCGACACCCAGGCACGGCCAGGCGCGCACCCTGCGCCCAGACGCGTCCAGGCGCGTGCCCAATGCCCAGGCGCGCCCACAACTGCCAGATTTGCCCAGTAACGGCCCATATCATCCAGCAGCGAATTTTGAAGGGCAAATCCATCCTTATCAGATAAAATCCAAACCTTATCTTATGGGTAAGATTTGGGAATCCAACCAGCAGATTTTGGATAGGAAAAATCAGCCATTATCCACATGTAACTAACTCAAGATTTGGATAAGATTTTGGGGGAGTTAGTTGGAGGTATTTTGACCCTTATCCAAAGCTATCGTTGAAGATCTTTTGGATGAAGATTGAGGCGTCTAACCAGCTGAAACGTGATCTCCTCATCAGATTACCCAACGACCATTCAAGGGATAAGATATGGAAGATATGGGCGCTGCTTCAAAGGAGGCGTGCATTATTTGGGCGTGCAAGAGGATAAGGATAAGATTTGGGAAGAGCTTTGGGATAAGGCAACGCTGCACTATAAAGAGGGCAGAGGTCTTCGTAGGAGAACACAACACAACGGAGAGGAATCAAAGGAGATTCTATCCAACCAGCCACCAAGAAGTGGGCGGCATCTTCTAGTCTCCACCTTGGGTGAGAAGGAGGAGAGAAGAGACGATCGAAGTCGTTAAGGAGTTTCCTACGGGCGATCATCTACGGGGGCAAGGTGAGGAGAGATCGGTGAGAGATTTCTTGTAGTGCTACAGCACAGATTCATCTTGTCTTCCTCTTGAGATTGTATTAATCAAAGAGGTTGGGGTAGAGTCTACCCTGTACATCTTGTGTTTGGGGCTGGGTATTGATCTGTGATTTCTTGTCAGGGTTCTTGGGGTTCCTATAGGGGGAGGTCTCGATCAACCTCACCCTAGCCTGTGGTGCACCACAACTCTGAGAGAGAGAGGCTGACTTAGCATGAGGCATGCTAAGGCCGGTCCCCTGCTAGGACGCTTCCGTACTTAGAAGAAAAAAAATATATAGCCTACATCTAGCCGGGTGACACTGCACCTGAATCCACAGTTGCAGTAAGGACCAAATAAACTATCAAAAATCATCGACAACAACCGAGTGATATTCTGAAGTCTCGGCAATGATCGAGCGATATTCTAAATCCTCGATAACAACCCAGTGATATTCTAAAGTCTCGACAACGATCGAGCGATATTCTGAAGCCTCGGCAATAACTGAACGATATTCCGAGGCCTCGGCTACAACCGAATGATTATCTGAAACCTTGGCCAAGTCAAATGTCATATTCTTAAAATGTTATCTAAAGTTCCAATCTAAACGAGTAATCTCTCGAATTCTCTGATGCAATGATACTTCGGCAGAAGTAAGCAACCTCCTTCTACTCAACCGTAAAGACATATGAGCTATCTCTTTTTGAAGAAATACCTGCTTCGTTCTACAAACGGGATCATGCTTGCCGCATGAGTCCCCGGGACCGCCTCGGTCCACCTCTGATCCGAACAGGGACAAACGCTTTCCTTCACTGAGGATCGAACATTGGTCTTAGCAAAAACAAGGTAGCAAGAATGCTGCCGAAATATGCTATGACACAAAAACATGATATGGGAGCAGTAACTCTCAAACACAATCACATCGAAAAAAAAGCAGGTGCTAAAAGAAGAAAGAATAAATGCTTCTTAATTTCTTCATCAATGAAAAGAGTTACAACTTCCAAAGATGCGTTACAAGTGCATCATAGCACAGGAAATAAAAACAAGTAAATAGCTTGGCCGGACTGCTTCAGTCAGCTTCGGTTAATAATGATGTTTCGACACCTGATCCAAGTAGTCAGACGATCCAATCAGCTCGCCCTGAACCACTGGTTAGGGCCAGGCCTGCCTCCCACGGGTCCTTCGGATGAACCAAGAGATCCAAGAACAGAAGGAAGACGCGTGGACGCCGATGCTGAGGAGGCATTCCCCCTGGGTGGAATGCTGGGCTACTGGACGCTGTCCGATCGTGACAAACAGAGGACAAGAAGACTGACACTGCTCTCAACTCCTTCTTCACAGGCAAAAAATCCCTCAGTCGGACGAGCTAAGGGACCCAGCCCAAGGGAGAACAAAAAGTCCATCCTTACCATGGGGATATGCATACTTTGCATCTCCGACAGTCCCCATGGCAAGTGGCAAAGGATACACAGAGAGCGCATACGTGCGCTCTCCATATGGTCTCTGCGGACCTCCCGTGCGCTCTCCATATGATCTCTGAAACTCCTCTCTTGAGGACGGGCTGCTCTTCAGCGGCTCCTTCATCACCCTAGCTATTCGGGGGAAGTCGACTTGCAAAAGGAGAACTCAGTCTCTTCACTCTCAACCTCAGATACATAGACATCATGAGAGCTTTCACAGGAGAACAAAGTCCTAAGAGATAGCCTAACACGGCCCGTTCTCCCCAATTTATAGGCAAATAAGCCCCTGAAATTTGAAACAGCATACCCCGTTGTCACGTGGGAGGGTAGAGGAAAAGAATTATTTCCCGAAGCGCGCTAAATGCGTTTCCCAAGCCGTAACGAAAGGCAAGAGATCTTCCCCTGATCTCGAATCAAAAACCTTAAATCCTTGAGATCGGCTGCAGGTCATTGGGATATGGGCAGGCCTAGGAAATCCCCTCCGAAAACGATGCCATCCAATGGCGATCGATTGCTTATCACGTACACTAAAAGACCTGCGTTGGAAAAGACCGACAGAGTAAATGCCCTTGACAAGGGTGAAATACTCTCCAACAAAGCCACTTCATATACCTCGGCTGAAAACATACCCATTTCTCCACTTCGGGCAAGCCGAACTATCTAACCTCGGCTCTAACTAGGATACCCCTGCGATTCTCGACCATTTCCAGTCGAGCTATCCAATACTTCGGCGGGGCAAATTTCCTTACCTGCTCCGAGTGGGACTGAAACTATGTTCCTCGGCGGCACCAGACCATTTCATGCCTCTGCCGAGCATGCCCATTCTCTACTTCGGACAAACCGGGTAATCCTTATATCTCGGCCTCAAACAAAACGCTTATTCTAGCCCGAATTTAACCGACCTAAGAGCGCGAATGAGTTATAAGTCGTTCGCAGTCGGAAGAAAGCTTAAAGTAAAAGATTAGCCAGAAAGACAAACAAATAGAGGTAAAAAAACTCGTTCATCAGAGATTTCGATCAGACTACAAATCCGAAAAGCAAAAAATACATAGGCAACCCTCAAGGATCAGGGGCTGGATCAGTCCCAGCAGTATCCTCGGCAACATTCGGGGAAGCTTGGCTCATTTGGCCCACTTCAAAAGTCGTCGTTCCTTCGACAGCGAGCTTGGAGTATCCTTCGGGAGCCGTGGCATCGCTAGAGCCCAAAATTGCATCAAGATCGATGTCTGAGATATTTTCGTACTCGACTTCTTCAGCCCCCAGGGTACAGGCCTCAAAGGGTTCAACATCCAAAAAGGAGAGGTCCCATTCCGGATACTCCCGAGATATTTTGATTTGGACCTCCTCCGTGCCGAGCTGAAAAGCCTCAGCACAAGTCGCATCTTGTTCGCCCCGAAGCATGGCGAGATGCCTTTCAGCCTCGACAACTTGGCTCCGGAATGAGGCGATTTGCTCCTTAGTCTCGGCGACCCACCCTTCGAGCTCCGAGCTCATCCGATGACTCGGCGCCAGTTCTCCTTGCAGACTTTCTAATTGACCTTAGCCCTCGAGCCTCGCCTTCTCCATCTGCAAACACAGGGTTAGCCGATGCAACAGTGAGCTGATGGGAAGATTAAAAAGATGATATCGTACCTCCTTCTCCTGCCGAGCTAATCTCCTGGTTAATTCCTCGACCTCGCCGAAGGCCCTCAGCTTGTCGGCCTTAACCAGCTTGATCCTGTCCTTGAGGTCGTTGATCTTTGACTGCTTATTGTTGGCTTCTTCCTAAGACTGGGAGAGCTCGTTATCAAGCTTGGCCATTTTCTCCTGATGCCATCTGATCCTGTCATTCCTGGCAATAATGCAATGATTTAGCTGCCGGACCTTCTCCTCCGACTCACCAAGCATTCTGTTCAGGCGATTCTTCTCGGCAGCTTCTCTCCCCAACCTGTCTCGACTTTCGTCGAGCTGCTTCCTAGCAGTCTCCATTTCTTTGGCATATCTGGATGTGACCTATGATAACTCCGAACATACTTCATCATACCTCGCCCGAAGCCCATGTAGCTCCTTAACTTCGAGCCTTAATCTGGATACGTCGTCAAGGGTGGCCTGATGCAATCCCCTCGCCCTCGCCAAGTTCTTGTTGGTGGTGTCCAGGACTCGCTCAAATTTGTCAGATGCCTCTGCTCGCAATCGGAGCTCAGTACTGACTCTCTTGGCTGGACGCTGGCCCTTGTCGCCAGGCTCAAACACTAGCATAGTGCCCTATTGATCAGAGCGCTCTGCGAAACAAAACCCAAATAAGAAAGCACGATCAAGTTAACCAGAAAACACCCACTACTCTGGAATAGCAACTCACCTCGGGGGTGTAAGACCTAGCTAGCTCTATGAGGATGGAATTGTCGATCTCAGGGAGAAGATGAACATCCTTTGCCACATTCCACTGTCCGAATGCAGTGTCGATAAGGTCCAAGTCCGCAAACTCGTTCGTCAAGGGACCCGCGCTCGTATACAATGCCGACCTCATCAGAGCAGAGAACGCCTCCTCGATAGCCGGGTCCAAACCGCCAGGCTGCCCATCTGAGGAATCAGTCCGGGCAATCTCATACTGAGAAGCCTGCAATCTCCTGGCCTCCTTCAGCAAAAGTCTGGCCTACGATTCCTCGGATATCTCGGCTAGCCCAGGCCTCAATGTTCCCGAGGCTTCAGTGGGAGAAGCTTCAGCTAGAAGGTCATCATCCTATCCTCCTTCTTCACCCAAATGTCCTTCCTCGATCACCAGCGCCTGCCCCTCCCCGTGGGCTCCATCGAGGATTCAACCTGTTCACCCGCTCCTCTAGCCTCCTCAGGAGGAAGCACTCTAGCAGGAAACTCCTCCCGAGCTTCCGTCACCGTTGGCCCAACGTCACCGCCCTTTAATCCCTCCGAGGGAGGCCCTTCAGCGATAGGCTCACCCTGAACTTCCAACGGAGCCTCGTCTGGGCTATCCACTATCTCCACCACCAAAGGATAAGGGATCTCGGCCACTCTCTCTGGGTCCTCCTCCGCTCTCTGCTCCTCCATCATGGCTATTGCTCCCTCCTCCAACTGAGGGGACCCCTCTCTCATTGCCGGCTCCCCACATCCTCTTTCTTTGATGGTAAAGAGCACGGGCTAGCCCTGACTCGCCCAGCCTTCGGCGAGTGCTCTCCAGAAAGATGAACCTTCTTCTCAGGCTTATGCCTTTCTGCACTACCAGCCTCTCTCGGGCGCTTGCCCAACTCTTTCTTTATGCGGCCCTCCAGTGCAGATCTCTTGGCTGCAAGTGCAGTAGGCAAACAATCAGATCGAGATATACTCGCTCAAATGAAATCAATGGAAGGGAGAAAGAAAAAGACTTTCCTTGCATGTCGACGGGGCTAAGTCCGGCGACAAAAAGAGCCTCCTCCGTTAGTAGGACATTGGCCGAGAACATTCGACCGTCAAGAAGGACCCCTAGGTCCTCCTTCTTCCGTTCGGATAGGGATAGATGTGCTTCCATATCCCTAACAGGGCTGAATCAGCCTCGGTGGATTGGGGTGCCTTAGCCCCTCAGCGAGCCAAGGATTCCCAAGGCGTGGATCACATCTCTCGGCCTCAGCCAAGCTATGATGTCTCTCTCGGCCTCAGCCGAGTTATAACATCTCTCTCGGTCTCCGTCGAGCTATCCCTGTCTCTCGGCCTCCGCCGAGCTATCCCCATCTCTCTCGGCCCTGTCTCTCGGCCTCATCCGAGCTATCCCTGTCTCTCGGCCTCGGCCGAGTTATAACATCTCTCTTGGCCTCCGCCGAGCTATCCCCATCTCTCTCGGCCTCAACCAAACTATCCCTGTCTCTCGGCCTCAGCCGAGCTATTTCCATCTCTTGGCCTCAGCCGAGTTGTACCTATCTCTCGGCCTCAGCCGAGTTGTTCCTATCTCTCGGCCTCAGCCGAGCCATTCCTATCCATTGTGCCTCGCCAGCCGAGCTATCTGTGCCCTGACCAGACTAGGGCACTCAAGCACCTCTGCGGAATCCGGCGCGGGAGAGTTTAAACAAAAATCATACCCGAGAGTGGCCTAGAGCCCTGGAGCTTACACCATCTCCGAATCTCAAGACATCAACCAGCTCTCCCAGCCGTTGATCCTCTAACTAACAAGATATGAATCTTACCAACCTCATAATAAACTGGATTTGAATCCTAATAGCTTTCGGACCCATGACGCCCCCAAGGAATCAGGTGATCCTCTATAAATAGAACCATCTCCCGACTTCTCAGGTATGCGCACTTGCTTACTGGCCCACTCTCCTTCCACCTCTGCTCACCCTTTTCCGCCTTTATGCTCTACTCGGAGCTCTCGAAAGGCCATTCCTGGAGAGACTCTTCAGCGAGAGCCTTCTTCTCACATTTGTTGATTGCCGATCCCCGCTGACTTGAGCGTCGGAGGGTCTTTCGCGGAGGGCCATCCCCAATGTCTCTCGCGTGAGGACTGTTTTGCAGGTCCGCCTAAAAGGAAGCCCATCCTGAAGCCCGATCACGCTTGAGTCGGAGGATAAATTTTAGCAGCAACAACTTCTACGAAATGGTGGAAAGGTTTGACCCAATTTTTCCTCATTAAAATTACTACATTAATCCAACTTCTTCATATTTTTATTTTGCTTCCCAACATAGCCTTAGTCAACCTAGGAACAGTGAGATTGGTATAATCTGTACTTGGAGCCTAGAATCCAGAAATAATGGGCTTAAATTATTGATTTAATATTAGTATGATTTGTAGTTGGAACCTAGCATATATATAGGTTGTGAAAAATATTTTAAATTGTAATTTATCTAACATGTCTTATTGGATTGTATATGATTGTTATTGTAAATATTATCTCAAGGCTAAGGATGGCAATGGGCCAAAGCTTACGACTTCAACCTTGGTGATATAATATCTCCTAACAATGGCACTGGGCAGGGCTTATGACTCCAATTTTTATTTTGTTTCTACAAAAAAAAAAAAAAAATTGCTCCCGTCCTATCCCAAAAATAAAAATTTATCATCCTCATTCGTATCTCATAGTGAATGATAAATTTTCATTTCCACTCCGTCCTTACCTGATCCACATCTCTACTCCAACCTTAATGATATAATTTAATTTTTTAATAAAAATTATGAAACTAATAATATAGCAAAAAAAATTCTCACCAAACATACTCTTAAATGAAAAAAATATTTATATATAGATAATTTTGTAAATATAAAAACATAAAAAAGCACTATATCCTTTAAGTATGAAGCTAAAGAAATAGGAATGGAGCGGGATAAGATTATACTTATTTTCATTTTCACTTCGTGTCGGCTAGCAAGGATAAAATAATCTTCATCCCAGCTCCCATAATAGATGAAGAGTCGTTACCTGTTAGTATTATATATATTAAAATATTTAGTTATTATAAATTAATGAAATAATAGCTAGTTCAATGGCCGCTTTAGCAGCCACAATAATGATTACAATTGGAGAAGCAAGTTAAAATAAAAAAAAGCTCACATTAGGTTTAAAAATAATCAAAGCCAAATTGATCACGTCTTCCATGGTATCAAGATATATGGCACTTTATCATTGAGTCATCTGTTGTTAAACAATGGCTCATAATCTTTTCAGAAATGGCAAGCAAAAATTAAGAGTAACACGTAGGTTTGGCAGTTGTTATGAGCAAGCGGATTTGGGCGAATCTGGGCATGCAGTAAAATTGGCAACCCATGCCAAAAGCAGCAAGTGGGATCATGCAGATCTGGACGGATTCAGATGCGCAGCAAATTTGGCAACCTATGCTAGGAACTGTAAGTGAGAGCATCCCAAATGCATGAGCGCGCATAGATTTGGCAACTCGAACCAAGAATGGTACGCATAGATTTGACAACCCGAGTCAAGGATGGCACGTATAGATTTGACAACCCGAGCTAAGGATGGCAGGCGGACGAGTATGACGTGCAGAGATAAAAACCCTAATAGATTTTTGTAGATCTAAGGCCTTTCTCTCAATAAAGAAGCAGAAACCTCCAGTGGACGTAGGCAAATTGCCAAACCACGTAAATCATTATGTCTTCTGTTTGATTGCTCTTTTCTTCTTTATTTTGCATCTAGATTAATTCTCATTCACGTTCCACGAGTTCCACGGTAGTTTATTCCGCAACAATTAGTATCAGAGCTTAGGCTAAGATGAGTGGATTGGGAGCACACGCCAAGTTCGACAAGTTCGATGGCAAGAAAATTTTTTCTCTATGGTAGATAAGGGTGAACGATCTATTGACTCAGATGAAAGTTCACAAGGCTTTAAGGGGATAGAAGCCCACTAACATAGAAGAAGATGATTGGTAGGACATGGAGTCAATCACCTTTAGTACAATCCGGATGTATTTGGCGGATTTAGTAGTATATGATGTAATCAATGAGAAGACAGCAAAGGGTTTATGGACAAAACTGAAGAACCTGTTTACATCCAAGAATGTCATCAATAAGCTATTCCTAAAGCGCGATCTATTCAGTTTTAGAATGGAAGAAGGTGGAGACCTAGGATATCACATAGCCAGTTCAACCAAAAGGTTAGTGATTTATTACACGTGGATGTGAAAATTGATGAGTAGGATAAGGCTCTAATGCTTATATGTTCTTTGTCACCATTGTTTAACCAATTTAATACGACATTGTTATATGGAAAGGAGATGCTAGACTATGATGAGGTAGTGCAGGCTCTTAGGTCCCATATGTCAATGCAAAAGTTGGAGATAGGAAACTCACAGGCTGAGGATTTGTCAGTCAGTTTAGAACGTGACAAGGGTAGAGAAAGGAACAGGAAGCAGAAGAGAGGAAAGTCTAGGGGCAAATCCAAGTTAAGGATGTCAAAGCAAGAGTGTTTCAAGTGTCACCAGAAGGGTCACTGGAAGAAAGATTGTCCTCTATTGAAGAATCAGGGAGTTGATAGAAGGATGCAGCTTCAAGTTCAGCTAATATTGCTACAGATGCTTCAGAGAAGGAGGAGGATCTTTTGGTAGCCTCGTGGAAAGGTAATGACTCACTATTTGACACATGGACATTGGATTCTGCATGCTCAACACATTATACGTCACATAGGAATTGGTTCCATAGTTATAAGGCCTGTGATGCTGGTAGAGTAACATTGGGTGATAATTATTCTTGCATGGCTGTGGGGTTTGATAATGTTAGAATTAAGATGTTTGATGGTATAATCAGGAAATTGGAGAATGTAAAACATGTTCCTGAATTGAAAAAAGAACTTAATTTCTCTAGGACAGTTAGAGAAGCAATTGTATGGTTTTTCAGCAGCTCCAGGTAGTTGATTTCTTAAGGTTTCTGTAGGAGATATGACTGTGATGAAGGAAAAGTGGATAGAAAATAATTTGTACAGGCTATTGAGTAGTACAGTTGTTGGTAATGGGTCTGCATGTTCATCAACAGAAAATAGCTTAGATACCACTAAACTCTGGCATATGTGGTTAGGGCATATTAGTGAGCAGGGTTTGTAAGAACTATAGAAGAAGAAACTGTTGGATGGGATTACACGGTGTCAGTTGGGTTCTGTGAATTCTGTATTTATGGTAAATAGAACAGGATTCAGTTCAGGTCCTCACAGAGAAGCAAGCAGGTATTAGAGTATGTTCACTCAAATGTTTGGGGTCTAGCACATATTGCAGCAAAAGGTGGAACCAGGTATTTTGTGACATTTATTGATGATTTCTCTTGGAAGCTTTGGGTGTACTTTATGAGGGAGAAGAGTGATATATTCTCTAGGTTCAAGGAGTGGAAAGCCAGTGTTGAGAAATAGATAGAAAAGAGCATGAAGTGCTTAAGGTCTGATAGCGGGGGTGAATACATATCTAATGAATTCATAAGTTTCTGCAAGAAAGAGGGAATTGAGAAGCATTTCACAGTTCCTAAGACACCTCAGCAAAATGGGATTGCAGAAAGGATGAACAAGACACTATTAGAGAGAGCCAGAGCAATGAGATTATGGGTAGGTCTGCTCAAGCAATTTTGGGCAGAAGCAGTGAATATAGCTTGTTTTATTGTTAACATGTCACCTTCAGTGAAGTTAGAGGGAAAGTCCGCAAAATAGGTCTGGACAGGTAAGAATGTTGACTATTCTGTACTCAAGGTTTTTGGGTGTCCAGCTTATGCCTTAATCCCTAGTGATGAGAGAACAAAATTGGATTCAAAGTCTAGAAATGCACCTTTGTTGGGTATGAAAAAGGAGTAAAGGGATATAGACTTTGGGATCCTAAGGCACAAAAGGTGATAGTTAGCAGGGATGTAGTTTTTTATGAGCAGGCTATGGTAAACAGGCAGGAATCATCTTAAGATAAATTATGGGTTCAAGTTCTAAGGTAAATATGGAACTTAAACCAGACAGTCCTTCGAGTTCAGTTAAGCCAGCAGTTGAAACAGAAGACAGTGATGATGATTCAGAGAGTACATAAAGATAGCAGCATCAGCAAGAACACAGTATTGCCATAGATAGATCCAAACGCACAATTAGACTCCCAGTCAGGTATGTACAAATGATGAATCAGCTTCTTTTGCTTTACTAACCAGTGATGGAAAACCTAATTCTTTTCAGGAAGCAGTATCAGTTTCAAAAAAGAAAAAGTGGTTAGAGGCTATGGATGAAGAGATGGAGTCACTGCATAAGAATCAAACATGGGAGTTTGTAGAACTCCCTAAGGATAAAAGGGCAATTGGATTCAAGTGGGTCTATAGAAAGAAGGAAGGAGCTTCAGAGAAAGAAGGTATGAGATATAAAGCAGTTGGTTGCTAAAGGATACTTACAGAAATAGGAGATTGACTACAATGAAGTATTCTCACCGGTGGTTAGGCATACCGCTATTAGGGTGTTATTGGCCTTGACAACTCAGCTAGATTTGGAGTTGGAGCAGTTAGATGTCAAGACAGCTTTCCTTCATGGTGAATTGGAGGAGCATATTTTCATGGAACAACTAGAGGGATTTGAGGAGCTAGAAAAGGAACACCTAGTATGCAAGCTCAAGAAGTCTCTTTATGGGTTGAAGCAGTCCTCAAGGCAGTGGTATAAGCGGTTTGACTCCTACATGATGAGTATTGGCTTTACCCGTTGTAAGCATGACTGTTGTTTATACTTCAAGTCTTTGAAGGATGGTTCTTTCATTTATTTGTTGATTTATGTTGATGATATGCTAATTGCTGTAAGAAATTTGAAAGATGTGTGTGACTTAAAATCCTTGTTGAGTAGAGAATTTGATATGAAAGACCTAGGTGCTGCTAAGAAAATCCTAGGCATGAAAATTGATAGAGATAGAAAGAACATGAAGTTATGGCTCTCACAAAAGAAGTACATTGAGAAAGTATTGGAGAGGTTTGGTATGGATAAGGTAAAGCTAGTTACTACTTCATTGGCTAATCACTTCAAGTTGTCCAGCTACTAGTGTCCTAGAACAGAGGATAAATGTAGTACATGTCAAAGGTTCCTTATGCTAGCGCGGTGAAAAATTTGATGTATGCAATGGTTTGCATAAAACCAGACTTGGCACAAGCAGTTAGTATGGTTAGTAGGTTTATGGCTAACCTAGGCAAGGAGCATTGACAGGCTGTAAAGTGGATTCTCCGATACTTGAGAGGTACGTCTGATTATGGTATTTATTTTGGTACAATAGATGATTCAGTTTCTGTTATTGGTATGTGGACTCAGATTATGCTAGAGATGTGGATGATAGAAAGTCTACTACAGGCTATGTTTCACACTTGCAAGTGGTCCAATTAGTTGAAGGTCAGCCTTATAGAGTGTGATTACTTTATTCACTACAGAGGAAGAATACATGGTTATAACAGATGCAGCCAAGGAAGCATTGTGGCTAAAAGGGCTTGTCTCAAAGATTGGTTTTGAGCAGCAAGCTTTGGGTATATACTGCAACAGTCAAAGTGCCATTGAATTGTCCAAGAATCATGTGTATCATGTCAGAACAAAGCACATTGATGTGAGGTACCATAAGATCAGAGAGTTAATTACTTCAGGTAAGATCCTATTATTGAAGGTACATACAAGGGATAATGTAGCAGATATATTGACAAAAATGCTTCCTTTGGAGAAGTTCAAACATTGTTTGAACTTGCTCCAAGTCATAAACTGATATTGTGAAATGTTGAGGGCTCCAGGTGGAGGTATAGGTCCTCAAGGTTGAGCAGGTCTTCTAAGGGAGCGGATTATTCACCAAGGTGGAGATTGTTAAACAATGGCTCATAATCTTTCTAGAAACGACAAGCAAAAATTGGAAGTGGCACACATGTTTGGCAGCTGTCATGAGCGAGCGGATCTAGACGAATCTGGGCATGCAGCAAATTTGGCAACCCATGCCAGGAGCGGCAAGTGGGATCATATGGATCTGAGTAGATTCGGATGTGCAGCAAATTTGGCAACCTATGCCAGGAACTACAAATGGGAGCCTGCCAAATGCATAGGCGT
Source organism: Calamus simplicifolius (assembly GCA_900491605.1). Lineage (NCBI taxonomy): Eukaryota > Viridiplantae > Streptophyta > Magnoliopsida > Arecales > Arecaceae > Calamus > Calamus simplicifolius. The sequence continues at coordinate 224,278 of UESW01001395.1, forward strand.
GCATAGATTTGGCAGTCCGAGCTAAGGATGGCATGCATAAATTTGACAGCTCGAGTCAAGTATGGCACGCATAGATTTGACATCAGCCAAGGATGGCAGGCGGATGAGTGTGACGCGCAGAGATAAAAACCTTAATAGATTTTTATAGCCTTTCTCTCAATAAAGAAGCAGAAATTTTTTATGGACGTAGGCAAATTACCGAATCATGTAAATCTTTTTATTTTCTGTTTGATTGCTTTTTTTTTTTTTTATTTTTTATTTAAATTAATTTTTATTCACGTTTCATGATAATTTATTCTAGAATATATGTCATTTCTCAGCTTCATTGGGTAAAAAAATAAAATAAATTAATCCTAAGATGAAGGGTTGAAAATTTAAAGGCTATACTTCTTTACGCCTTATTATGGATAGTAAAATAATATCATTGATTAAATTTTATGCTCGGCTGCTTCTATTAAAAATAAGATTGACAGCCATAACACATGGTTTCATGAATTCTGTCGATGGATTCAAGTCATGGCGCATGATTCCAAAAAATCAGATTCTGTCGATGGATTCAAGTCATGGCGCATGATTCCAAAAAATCAGTAGGATTTTTTTCAGATCTACTGATTCCTTTGTCCGGCACGTTGTATTGGCAGGAAGAATCGGATTCGAAAAAAAAAAAAAAAATTACAGAAGGACAAGTCCAGATATATTTATATATTTCATATGATATAGATTAAATAATTTAATATTGATATTTGCTATCGAATGGTCCACGGATGCCATACGGCCACCCTCGCGCCCTCCAAACGAGGGGACGGAATGGACGGGGGACACAGTCCAGAGGCATGGGGCCTTCTCTCTCTCTCTAAACGTTTACGTCGTCTTATGATGCATCCCAACAAACGAGGAGAGGGAGCTTTTGATCGCTGGGTCACCACACGTAGCGCGGAAGTAGGCAGTTTGGTGCATGCCAGCCTAACAGTCTTGGCATTGAGACGGACCTTCTGCTTCTGCTTAGCTTGGCAATTAATTCTGACACGATGTGGATATATGCGAAGATACTGCTTTAATGCATTTCTTTGACACCCTCCTCTCTTTAATTTCTTTTTTTGCAATGAGTCTGGCGTCTTAAGCCTTGGATGGAGTAATGGACAATTTGCAGCGATCGATCAATTCCTATTATGTCCCATCATGATAGAACACAGCATCTAATGCACCATGAGATTATTTCAGCATTATGACTGGTGGTTCTTTTGTCTAGTGGTGGTGAATGCGACATGGTGGAAGCAAAATAGTAGCAGCTTGGACTTGCATTAGAAGAGTAGGCAGCTGCTTGTCCTTGGAGCATTTGAAAGTTGGTTGGGTGCCAGATTAAAACGCATCTGTCAGCTCTCTTCTCTCTTTATATACGGAGGTATATTCTTTTCATTATTCATGTATGAAAAGTTGGTTGGCTTATGGCTACTATTTTTCTTTGACCCAATCTACTTTCTATTTGTCATTGATCATATCATGTATATGAATGCGTAAATATGCATGATGGTATGTGTATGTGTTTATAGGTGTTGGTTATTATCTATATTAATTTTAAATGAAGATTTGCTAACTAGGGTTCAGCTCTTTATCTGGAAGCTGCTTTGGGACTGCTTACCGACATGTACTCTGCTCTCTCATAGGGGCCTGTCTATCCAGCCGACATGTCCCCTCTGTGGTTTGGAGGATGAGTCTACTGACCACGCTATCTTCAAGTGCCCAAGAGCTACTGGGATTTGGCATCAGTTGGGGTATGGCTATAGAGTGGATGAGTATGGCTCCCCTCGTTCTATCTTTTTCCAGGATCTTCGGAAGGCTCCTCAGCATATTCGTGGTCTTTGGGCGGTGACGGCTTACCAGATTTGGCTATCGAGGAATCAGATCATTTTCTCGGAGGACTGTATCTCTTCACATCAGATTGTTAGAAGGATCAGATCTGTGGCTGCGGACTGTGCCCGTGCTATTCATTCCGTTGGTTATGACATCTCTGGCCTCTGGGGTTCCCCTGCTGCTTCGGCAGCGAACCGGCGTATGGTTTTCATCTCTTGGGAGCCCCCCCTCCAGGGTATGTCAAAATCAACTTTGATGGGAGTGTCCGTGGCAGACTAGCTGGTTCGGCTTTCATCATTCGTGGGCCACAAGGTGATTTGTTGGCGGCTGGTGGATTCGGCTCTCTGGACTCCTCTGTCCCTATGTCCGAGCTTTATGCTGCTTGGCTGGTATTTCTTATGCTTCCCAGACTCTTCGAGCTCAGAGGCTTGTGATTGAGGGAGACTCTATGACTGTTATACAGTGGATGCGGAAGGAAAGTGTTCCTGATGTCTCCACTAATCCGATCCTCAGGAACATTTGGACTATGCTTCAGCAGGTGGATACGGTCCAGATCCGTCATGTTTTTCGCGAAGCCAACACGGCTGCTGACTGGGCAGCGGCGGTCGTGGCTCAGCATGCAAGTTATAGGCTTTGGAGGGTGGGTGATCCCTGCCCCCCTGTACTGATGCAAATTTTACATTCTGATGTATCTGGGATGATCCGCACTAGACTAGTATGATTGTCCGTTTCTTCCAAAAAAAAAAAAAAAAAACTAGAAGGAACTTTGAGAGCTTTGAAATATGATTTTGACGTTTTAGTAGATTTTCTTAAATTGCTTCTTAGGCCTTATATTTTGGCCAACAAGCCTTAGCATAACTCATCAATCTCAAAGTTCACTTCTTTTTTATATTTAAAAACCTCAAAGCTATTGTTCTAAACTACAAAAGATTAAATTTTGTAAACCAACTAATTGACTATTAGTAGATGAATGTATGGTGTAATCTACGTGCTATCATCTATCATTACCGTAACGGAGACGTTACAAATATATTAAAATAATGCATCTTTTGACATTAAGAATTTCTATATCGATGCTATGTTGGCTTTATCAAAAGAAATCATCATGTTAGAATGATACAATCTGGTAGCATAATATTTCATAATTGCATAACAATTACTATAATGATTGTACGTTCATGTTATTAAGAGTCAAATGTAAACTTTAATTTGACTATTTTAGCATAGAATAAATAAATATACTTGAATGATCTTGTACCAAGAAAAAATTAATGCATTAATGAAGTTTCACGATCATGCTTCATTTGAAAAAAAAGAAAACATGTCAACTAAATTGCATATTAGAATCTTTTCTTTATTGATAAACATCCCAAACAAAAAATTTAGTTCACCTCCTTCACCATAGTGTTAATAAATGTGATTGAATGGACTTATACCATAAAATGTTTGGTGCATTTGCGAAGTTTTACTATCATGTTTCATTATATGTGTGTATATGAGAGAGAGAGAGAGAATTAAATATTCTTTAAAATTAATACAAATAAAAAGTCTAAATTATTGTTTCTAATATATTGCCATTCAATTTTTTATTCTTGATAGACATTATATGAAAATGTTCCACTTTGTAGGATAGATTCCCAATAAAGTCATCTATCTTAATGATAGTTAGTATTACATTGTGAATGTTGATATTTTAAAGCAAAACTTTTAGTTCATAATATGCAATAAGAAGGCATATATTAAAGTTCATATGATTTATGATGAAAAAAAAAAAAACATTGACTAAAAAGCACTATCCAGCTAGTTGGACTTAAACATATGGCTTATCTCTAAACCTAACTTTATGATGAAAATTCTATTAGTGTGATTCATTTGAATCTATTTGTGCTTCTTGTTTGATCATCTGATTCAATTGTGTATAATTCATTTTGTTAAATTTTGATCTTTATAAAATGGTGGTTATATGTTTTGCTTATATATTTTGTTCAACAAAATATATATGATTGCGTAAATAATAAAATATATATGATTATATAATGAAATCTACATGATTGCATAAATGTTAAAAATATGTGACATTATTTTCTCATGACATGACGTGCGATATTGATAATTTGTATGATATTTTCTTTTGTTAGCTAATATAACTTGAAAGAGCTCAACCTAAGTTTTTTCTTCAATAAATTTTTTTTGTAGATCATGCAAACATTGACATTAAAAATTATTGGTCAAAGAAGAAATTAAAACTAGGATCGACATAGTTTGAAAGGATGATCTTCATTTCATGAAAAGTTGCTCCATGAGTTAGAATGATTTAAAGAGAATACATGATATTTTGAGAGAAGTGAAAGGAGCTTGACCTACACAACTATTTTCAAGTTTTGAATGCAACTGATCACCTTGGCCAATATGAAGAAGAAATAGATTATATTAGATTTCTTATTCTCTTTTAATGTACAAACACCAGAGTTTTAATTGAAAAAAAAAGTTCATTTATTAGCCAAAAGTGCACTCTTTTTTTTTGTTTTAATTACTATATCATGATTTGATAGAAAGTAATTTGATGCTGATAAGCACGAGAGTGCTGCCGGGTTAAAACTAGAGTACCCAGCAGAAAAGTTTAGGCGTGATCTAAAACGAAGCAGTCCCTTTTTTTTTTATCAATGTTTTGAAAATCGGATTGGTATCGATAACTGGCTTAACATTTGAATTATGGATTAATGATCGAATGAATCAGTTTGATCGCATCAAATAATATAATTAATTTTTATTTAATAATATAAAATAATAAAATATAAATATAATTTGAATAAAAAATTAAAAAATCTAAAAATAGATTGATTCGAAATCCGTTTGATTCAATAATTTTTTTTAAATTTTTATTAGATCATATAAAAGTTAATTTTAATAATAAAATTAAATTAAACTGATGATTAATTTTTAATTGGACTGGTTGGGCCAACCGATTCGATTCAATTTTTAAAACACTGCTTTTTATGTAGGGAACGATTTTGTACACCGCTTTCGGTGCACTAACACATGCATCGGGTACGCCCATTGATCACGCGTCCGTGCAGACGCGCGTGCCATGGCTTAATAGATCATGATGTGCCTCGCATGCGTGTTTGCATGGATGTACGATCAATGAGTATGCTTGATGCTGAAAATTTTATTTGCATCACCCAAATTGCTCTCCACACCCTCCTCATTTTTTTAAAAAAAAATCCTAAACTACCCTTCTCCTTTTCTCTCCATACCCCCCTCCCATCTCCTTCTCCCTTTGAGCGCCCCCCATCTCCTTCCCTTTCCCCCACACATAGGCCATCTTCTCTCCGTCTTTTCATCTTTGGCACCGCTTGATGTCCCCCAGCTCTTCGGCACCGGTCCTTTTCGGCTCCAGCACCTCCCTTCTTTCCTCCTCTCTAGTCCTAGCGCTTTTCTCCCTTCTGGCATCGTTCGATCAAACAGAACCGAACGGTGACCATGTTTGGTCAAATATGACCAAACGAAGGCCTTTCGTTCGATCAAAATAAAGGCCCTTCGTTTGGTTCTATTTGATCGAACGGTGCCAAAAGAAAAAGAAGCTCTGGGATCGAAAAGAATCGGTGCTGAAAAGTTGGGGGTGTCGGACGGTACCGAAGACGAAGAGAAGACGGGTTTGTGTGTGAGGGGAACATTGCTGGAGAGAAAAGGAAATGAGGGCGACGTGGAAAGGAAGAGGAGAACGAAGGAAAAAAAAATTAATTTTTTAAAAAGAAATATAAAAAAAATATAAAAAATAATTTAAGCTTTTCGATGCACGTTTCATGCACCGCTAGTGCAGGAAGACCTTTTCTTCAACGTACCACCCAACATTATTGAGGCCAGAAAACAGCTTCCTTAATTTGTGGAGTCTTTGGTTACAATGAGTGCTGTCGAACGAAAAGAGACGCGTGTGAAGGTTACAATGACATGAAAGTGAGTGCTGTCGAACGAAAAGAGACGCGTTCACACGCATCTGCCCCACAGAAACGATGATGTCGTTTCCTGGCGAGCTTTCTCCTTTATTTTTCCTGCCACTCCTCCTCGGACTCCAGAAAAGAAGCCAAGATACCCAGCTGATCAAAGGCTACGTTCGGTTCTACGATACCACTTCCAGTACTCCAATCCTTCTGCATGGCTTCCTTGGACCAAACTGAGCTCTCCCCAACGTTGCCATTATTTTGGTCATCGTTGCCACAAAGTTTAAAAAAATCACCATCTTCCAAGCTCGTCACCAGCCCCTCCACGTCGAAGTCCATCAAGAAGCTGGAGAGGTCGTCATCTTGGGGGACCACCGTCGATGGACTAGTCTCGTTGCACACGCTCTCAAGGTTGCGGCTGGCCGCCCTCTCATCCTCTTTGGAAGGGAGGTAGACCTTGGTGCACCTCACGGCTTTGGTTCGGATCACAGAATGGAACTGCTCGCCGGCCAGTACCTCTGCTGCTGCTGCTGCTTCCACCGAGTCTCCTTTCGTAGCCTTCTTTGCTTGAGATTTGTTGATAGCTCTCTCCAAGTTCGGTTGCTGGGAATTCACCTTCTTGCTAAGATTTGTGTTCCAATAATTCTTGATTTCATTGTCTGTTCGCCCCGGTAATCTTCCGGCAATGAGGGACCAACTAAGTTCGACAATGACTTTGATTTAATTAACCAACTATAATTGAATAAACAACTGGTATTAATTCATTCAAGCTAATTTATAAGTGTGATCAAAGGTAGACACTACCGGTTCCCAAGGAGCTTGTGGAGTTTGATGATGAGATCTTCTTCATCGTGAGAGATGTTACCCCTCTTGATATCAGGCCTTAAATAATTCAGCCACCGGAGACGACAGCTCTTGCCACACCGTTTCAGACCTGCAATTCCATCAGTATTTTGAATAAGATTGGACATTATATATGATACGCTTAATGTTAGCCAAAGCACGAATGATTCAAACTTAATGAATTACTGCCTCCCAACATTAATAAATCACAACAAGAGGGTTATAAGCTAGCTACTACAATTGCTCACTATATATATATGAAGTAGATGCAAGTAATGCTTATGAAATAAAAAACCTAGATTAGGTGCACCCTCACCTGCTCTTTTTGGAACATCTCTCCATTTGCCCTCGCCATGGATTTTGATGTAATCACCCAGGATCTTATCTTCGCGAGCTGACCATGCTCCTTTATTCAGTCCTTCTTTGGAGCAACAAGGCTTCCTTCCCATTCTCTTCCTCTCTCTCACACCAACCCTCACACACACCTACACAAATACACCTAACTTCCTATATGTAGATCATGCATCCATGCCACAAATATTCTAGGATATTCTAGACCAAGAAGACCCTCTTGAATCAGTCACATGTTCTACTGGGCCTACCTTGGTGAGTGCTAGCAGAGAGCACTAACTCTTATATATACTTGCGCGCATGTATGTCCATGTACCATGTATGTATATGATGTGCATATGATGCATGGAGAGCAACATGTATTCAAGATTTTACTGACAATTAATTTCTGTAGTTATATGAGAGAGAGAGAGAGAGAGAGAGAGAGAGAGAGGGGCCAAGAGTTGCTAACCAAAGCTTATAAGTGCAGACTTGGGTTGGAGCCATATATATGGGTTGGTTATAATAATCACAAAAATAACTATGATTCGAAGGAAGCACATAAAGTAGAAGTCAACGGAAAGAAAAGGAATAGATTTTGAAGGGAAGATAGTGGCAAGGTTGTAAATATGAGAGACGGCTAGTTTAGTGTGATGATGGGTGTGGGGGATGGTATCATATGAATGGACTGAAGATAAATATATTGGGAAGGAGAAGAAAATAGAAAAGCTTTTCCATAAAATAGGGAGAGCACAATTGGACTTAATCAAAATTGACGTTTTTATTCACTTAGAAATTGATTAAAACTCAAGCTTTAGCTGTGTCGTGTCTGATCCAGATGATGAGTTGAGGCATGATGTGGCAAATCAAGCTGCTGATCCAAAATCTCACTTCTTTTCTAAAAATCTATAGGAAATATATAGGCCTTTGTGCAAAGAATTCCGCATTAAAAAAAAAAAAAAAAACATGAGCTTTAGATTAAGTGAGATACTACCATCTAATAAATTGTTATCTATCTTGATGACATATTTTGATACTTTTTTACTTATGAGAGTAAGGTAACAAATAATAGTGCCTGCTATTTCTTTCTATCCTATTCGAACCGTTCCTTTGCTAGTGTTCATGTATCTTCACGTAATGCTTTTCGGTTCTATCAAAAAATTTATATTAATATAGAAAATTGTTATGAGTGCATTCGTTGTGGGATTCAATTTATTGAATTGCAGCGAAATTCTATTCAATAGAAAGGTGGCAGTGATTTGGTTTAATAATAGAATTGGGTTTCGAAGCTTGCTGACTCCAATGAAAATTTATAGGTGGGGGCTCTTAATCTGGCCCTCCTATATATTAAAAAAATGAAGAGCAATACCTCTACAAATGATTCAATTAATAAACAATTAAACACGTGAGAGGATATTTTAACTTAAAACCTTTAAAAACTTAAATCTATTGTGTTAGCCAACTACTAAACTTTGAAATCTAAGTTGTCATTTTCTATAAATCGAAAAAATAAGAAACTCATTGTTAGACTTTAACAGTACCAATTTGAAACTTGAGAGGTAAATTTTCACGAATAGAGTACTAATGATGGATGGATCCTCGATCCCTCCCTTTCTCTCAAAAAAGAACCACTCATAGCTTAAAAGAAATAAACTTAAATATGCTATAGTTCATAACATAAATTTGTAGCCAAATGGAGGATGCATTTGAACTTCAATTGACTACTCCTATGTACATCATTGGTTTTCGGAAAAGCTAGCTGACAAAATTTCCTTCTGTGGTCCAGTGTCCTGGGAAAATTGAACTATTCATCTTCCCATTCAAATAAAGAGTCTCATCTGCCTCCTGTTACTCGTACATTTAGCCTTCTCGAAGGTTGATATATATATAACAACACCTAGATTTTTTTTTATTTACATGATGAACCGCATGAGATAATCAAATCATCAACCACATGGGACATGTTGACGCGATTTCATCAAAAAAATTTTAATGCTTTACGTACGAAAGAAAATCATATGGTTAATTGGTAAAATAAATCACTACGATATATGCAAGGATACGATTGAATCGTGTTGGTAAATATGTTATGTATATTTATAGTATGATTTATTAAGAAAGTCACATATATGATATATGCAAGGATACAATTAAATTGTGTATGGTAAAATAAATAACGTATATTTACAATATGATTTATTAGAAAAGCCATATATATAATATCGGGTATATTTGCAGCATGATATCTATGGTATCACGTATATTTACAGTTATATATAATGTATATTTATAGCGTAATTTATTAGAAAAGCTAATTAAGTGATTGATTACTAGGAAAGTGCCTATAGAGCCCAATAAAGGCCTTTTCTTCTATTGTTTTTTCTCATCCCAGAGTTCAAAAATTCAAGAGGGGTATAACTCTTGAGTATTTTGAGAGATAATGAGATTCTCTTAAAGTGTGAGAGAAGAGTGATTCTCTTGGGTATACTTGGGATCAGGATTGTGAGGTTTTGAGTACCAAGTGTTGGACATACTTGTAGCCATTTTTTTCTATAATAAAAATCTGCAGCAAATCCGTGGATGTAGCTCATATTGTGTGAACTACATAAATTTGTGTTGTTATTTTGTCTACTTTTATTTTTGCATAGTTTTATTGCTTCACAAATCTAGTATTTTGGAAAGATTCTATCCTAACAACTAAGATTTTGTGTTCTTGGTTTCTATTGTACTCATCTAGTAATAATTCAAAGAGGAAGGCTAGAGGTAGTACTCGAGCTATTTGACCTAATGGATGTTTGGTAGGGATATCAGAAGTGCACCATCAAGAAAGTTTACTTGTAATATCTTGGTACGTTTGGTCCAACTACCTATGTTTTAGAAGTGCATAAGTTGTCAAGAACCGAAAAGGTTCATTTTTGTCCTAATAGGATATTAGCCAAATCATTGGTTTAATCTTTTATTTTATTTGATCTTTTATCGATAAAAAGATTGGCAAACAATCCATCAAGCTCTTTTCATCTAACAATGAAAACTCCTAGCATAAAAAAAAAAAATCTTAAACCCTTTATTTGTCAAAACCATGCATATGACCTAATTGATCATGACTCGCATTAAATTATGAAAGAAACTAGCTCATATGGTCCAATTGGCTCATAGCAAGTGGTCGAACCGGTTGCCAGCCCAGCTAACTGCAAGAGGACGGCATTTATCACTGCCGCGCATATATAAATGAAGCCAATAATCCCTCACAAATTTGATCAGGAGAAAGCTAGAGATATTAATTATGGTGGGGGTTCTAAGTTCTAACCTCATGGCAAAATTTTCTGAAGTCCTTGGCAGACGTGGACCCTTGAAGTACTCCTTTCCAAGCACCTGCGCATCAGCCCTTCAAATGCCCGTGCCATCTCAGCTAACCCCTCCAACTCACCCTTCTGGGGAATCATCACATTGAAGAGTAGTGTTAGATTCTCTTTCTCTAACGTAGCCCCCCATGAGGAAAACTGGGAAAAGAATGGTCCCAGCTGAGGCCAGTTCCACGCGTCCATCCTATGGATGGAATTTAGTGAGAGAGAGCAAAGGTCCATGCAGCACAATTTATTGACCGTTTGTCCGGCATAGACGTATCCACTGGAGATGGGACAGGCTCTGTCCTTCGCCTGTCAAAAAAGTAAAAGAATATCATGTGACTCGTTCCGGCATTGGCAAAGAGAAATTAATTATAGAACAGTATTCTCAGAGTACATGTACTCCACTCAAAGTTATCACCGCAGCTTAATTTTTATTGATGCTGTTATTTTGTAACAAACTGAAAGTTTAAAAATTAAAATAAATTTTAAATAAAAATTTGACAACCAAATAAACATTTCTACCTAGCTTTAATTATTAGAAAACCCTATTGTATGAAAAGAAAAGCCTCTACTTTTCCTGCAAGATGGTGCTAGCTATTTACTTAAGATAAATGTATAAAGGTTCAAAGTCAAAAGGCAATCATCTTTCTTCTTGTATTTATATAAATTTTATTTTAAACATATTAAATTTAACTTATCCTAAAATAATATGATCATTCATCTCTACAAAATAATAATAATAATCTTATGAGAACTGCTAGCATTTCCAAGATCCTTGTTCGATTATATATTTTCAAGCATGGGAGGTATGCATTGATAGAAGTGTTACTGTATTTTAGTACTGCTTCCGGTTTCAGAAAGCATCTGCTAGGCCGCTATCGATCATTTCATATGGAAGAATGATTATTGATGAAGTTACAACTTTCTTCAGGATATACAATGAATCATTCCAAACAATCAATTTATAGCATATCGAACTGAAAGGACATAAAATTTGCACAGTTCGTTATTTTGAACTAGTATGAAATTTGTAATAAAACAAAACCAAAATAATAAGTATAATATGATACATTCCATGCTGTATCATGCGAGGTTGGTAACAGAGCTTGCCTCTTTTTTTCAACAAAGAAATTAAATCACGGTGTACCTTTCTTTCAATTTAAACAATTATGCAAGCTTTGCCTCTTTCTAACCATGCCTACAGTGATGGAGCCAAGAATTTTTCTTTGATATGCCGAATTATATTATAATTTTTTCAAAAAAGTTAAGAATTGGTTCCATCATTTTTTTAAACTTAAATCATATTTATAAATAAAAAACAATGAATCATAAAACGCAATATTGAATCAAATAGTAAATTTATATAATGTATAAATATTGATTGAATAAAAAACTACTACGTACTTTCTCTTAATTAGTATAAGTTCGATTTTATTACATTATTTTTAATAGATACTGTAGTACTTAACTTTTTTGATTTTTTTTTGAAGAATCAAAAATATATTGTACCAAAAAAAAAAAGAATCAAAAATATTAAAAAGAAGCTCTTGCCCCCACCAACACACATGCCTCGGCCTCCGCTCCCGCTCATGCGAAGCTTTATCCTTTTCATGCCTGCTTGAGCTATGGTATCTTTTATTTTTGTGAAACAAACCAAGAAGGTCCCTAGCTTGGCCTTTTCCGAGACCGAGAAAGGTACAAGGAGATGAAGATTTCACGTCTTTTCTATCTCTTTATTTTGAGGCTCAGCTGAAGATCGTGCCTTCGGCCTAATATAATTTGTAGCGATGAAAATATCTTCGTCAAATTTCGAGTTCATGATCATAAATAAGGTTTTACGCACTATAAGAATACTCATACGTGAGCCATGCATGTTGAAAAATTACAGAGACTGAGCTCAAGCTCAGTTTTAAGAAAAAAGTTCTTCCTCAAGGTGCATTTTATATGGTTGTTATTGCTGTATACGAGTAAATTATTTTCTGAGAAAAAGAAAGTATATATTTACATATTGGCAAATGCTTTTACTTTTAAACTCACCATCAGGTTAGTGTCACTACACATGTATAACGACGTACGCAACCTTTGCCTTGGAAACATATGGCACAAACTTCACGCCATCCAGCTATCCTGTCTTTGATTCCGAATGTAAAGCCATGAATAATTGAAGCAGAGAAGTTGACTGAACCAAGGGCATGTTAAAAAGTGATTTAATTAACGATTTAGCTGGCTCACTTGAGAACGTGGACAACCCTATCTCTAGTTATAATCATAGCAGACCAAGCTGGAATTGCAGTAAAGCCTATTGATACGACTGCATAAGCCCAAATCAATTTGTATAATGGTCCTAGTCATGCAAATTAACCATCACATTGGGGGATGGCCTTTGGCACATTTCTTATTATTAGCATTTGTCTTAAAATTTATAAGTTCAATATATATATATATATATATATAGAACTGCAACCCTATTCTGTTTAGACTTAAAATTTAGAAAATAAAAAAAAAAGATATATATACTTTATAGATCTTTAGTTTTATTTGATATAAAGCACTATATATTTTTCTTCTATGTAAGTACATGTATTCTTTACTTTTAGTGTACTTCTGGATAATTCAGAAAGTTGTTGTCAGAGTTAAAAAAGAATTATGTTGGGTTTATGAGAGCCTTTGATGAAAAAAAAAAATTATAATTCTAAAATTTGGTAAGAAACAATCTTTATAATTATTGTTTTTTTTTATGATAAATTTTTTTACTTTCATTCGCTTATAAAGGTAAGCTAGTGGTTAAACCACATAATTAATTAAATCTTCATGTTGACTTTCTTGTTTTTGATTTTATCCTCAATCTTTTTTGTTTTTTGATATTTTATCATATGCATGTATTTTAAATATAAAATGGTACCAATACGCTTTTATTACCGTAACAAATGATATCAAAACAACAGGTGATAATAAAGACAGTATCACTTATTGCTGAGTACATGACCCAGATTTCAAACCCTACGTGTCAGCTTCAACATGAGCTAAAGAAAAGAGGGAAAAGAGGAAAGAATTCGTTGCAAGATCAAAAGGTAAAATCAATGGCTCTTTTGTAAGAATATCGTTTTATGGTAGACTTACTGGATCGGTCTTTATCATCCGTGGGCCTCAGGGTGATATGCTGACAACGAACGGTTTTGATACCCTCGATTCCTCGGTTCCTATGACCGAGCTTTATGGGGCTTGGGCTGGTATTACTTATGCTTCTAAGTTTCTTAATGCCCGTAGATTAATTATCAAGGGTGATTCTTTAACGGTTATTAAGTGGTTACGGAAGGAGGATGTTCATGCTGCCCCCAACAATCCGATTCTTCGGGACACCTGGTCTATTCTTCAGCAAATGACCTCAGCCCAGATATGTCATATTTTTCGTGAAGCCAACTTGGCGGCTGACTGGATGGCGGCTTCGGTGGCTCAACACTCTGGACATTATCTTTGGAGGCTGGGTGATCAATGTCCTCATGTTTTGGTGTAAATTTTGTATTCTGATGTATCTGGACTAATTTATACAAAACTTGTGTGATGGCTTGTGTATTCCAAAAAAAAAAAAGAATATCATTTTATTTGGATGCTACAGCTTCCACAGGTCACAACCTTCAGACTAAACAGTTAATTGTATTAAAAGGTTAGGTAAAGGGCATTTTAACATAGTCAAAAAGTGAAGGTCATATAAATAAAATTGATAGTGTTAGAGGTAGATCTGCAGGCTCAGCTTTTATTATTCAGAATTAGATAGAGATATGTTAGCAGTGGATGAATTTGGTCTTCTAGATTTATCTGTTTCTATGGCCGAACTTCACGCAGCATGGGCTGGCATCTCCTACGCTATCTGCACTTTTGAACCTCGTCGTCTCATCTTATCATTGAGGGAGATTCACTTACTGTCATTCGATGAATCAGGTAGAATCTGCACGATCACTCACCTACCAACTCCTTGATCCATTACATTTGGTCTATTCTCTAGGATGTATGCATAGTCCATATCCGACATATATATCGGGAAGCCATCTCAGCGATTGGGTTGCAGCTTCAGTAGCTCACCACTCTGATTTTTGGCTTTGAAAATAAGGGGACCCATGCCCTATGTACTTCAATAAATTTTATTTTCTGATCTCTCGGGCTTAACTCATACTAGGATGGTGTGATCACCCACTTGTTCCAATAAACAAACAAATAAATAAATAAATAATATTGGTGGTAGAATAATAAAAAATGCGAGAGGTGATTAGAATAAAATGAATTCACATTAAACCATGATAAAATAAATTAATAATATGACAATAATTTTATAAGATATAAAAGAGTAAAAAAGATACAAAAAATGCTAGTAAAGTAAGGTTAGATATGTAGCATATGATAATGTATGGAATATCTTGGGTCCAGAAAAAACAATCTGATAGATTTTAGAAAAAAAAGGTATATATAAACGGTTATGTTGAAATAACTGAAAATATGAATCTTGGAGCATTGATAAGTGATAAAAGTTGTTGCTTTACTGGTACCCTTCAATTTCTATAGGCTTGCATTAAAGATTAGCATTAAGTTCATATATATATATATATATATATATATATATATATATATATATATATATATATATATATATATATATATATATATATATATATATATATATATATATATATATAATTTATAGATGATATAGTATTAAATAATGAAGAGAGAACTAAAATATATGAAATGTAATTAAATTAGAATGGAATTGTTAGAAATTTTTATTGGGATCACCTATCAAAGAGTCCACCAAGGGTATTGGGCCTTCCCTAGTGATGGCCGGGTTTTTGCTCATGATTAGATGGTTTGAAAAAGTCTTTGTGCATCGCTTTTGGTGCACAAAGGGGCGCGCTTACATGGACGTATGGTCAATGCACACACCAATTGAATCACGATGCATTCCACATGGGCACGCCGCCAGTGCATGCATCCGGTGTGCATTCTTATGCATCTAAAGTGGTGCATAAAGATATTTCCTAAATGAATTTCTTCTGAATGCCACGAGACTATTCCTTGGACGTGGCTCCGTCCACAGCATCTCGATCACATGATAAATGAGTCGTCATGAGGAGCAAAAACGAGAATCTTCCTCGCTTTCAGTTGAATCTATTCCATGATGCCCAAGACACTGACGGCAATGGCATGATAAAGCTTTGAAAGACCGGTGAGAAGAAGAAGAGCAATTGGCCTTCATTAATCGTCGGTGCGAATGGCCTACTGCAGGTCACGGTCATGCGCAACGAAGTTGGCATGTTGACTCGGAGGCATCTCACAGTCTGTCAACTATTCTGGCTGGTGCATGCATGCCGGCATAGCCCTCGAGTATACGCCAATGGAGGGCCCAAGTGCCACTCGCCGTCAGGCCATTGTCTGTTCGTAGCCGTCGAATTGACGTCAATGGAGGGGCCAAGAGCCACTCGCCGTCAGGCCATTGTCGACTGAGAGCCCCCTCATCCCTTCAATTACTGCATGCGTGCGATAGGGTGAGAGAGAGAGAGAGCCATATAAAACGAGGGAGACTCAGACTGTGTCAAAGCATGACGTCTTGAGCTCCTCGATCGGATTCTTGGTTAGGAGAAGGATTCTTCGTCTCGAACATGGGTGGTGGAAGCCCTTGTTGCTCCAAGAAAGGACCAAACAAGGGGCCTTGGAGTGCCGTAGAGGACAAGATCCTCACTGACTATATCAAAGCTCATGGAGAAGGGAGGTGGGGCGAGGTTCCCAAGCGAGCAGGTAGTAAGCAAATTAAAGAACTAGCTGTTTTTCTCTTTGCCTTTCTAAGCCTCATGAGCCATCAAGTTAAAAAGGACTGGGTCTTTCTTTTCTGCGTTCTCCAAGACTATTTACTGTGATCGATGAATATTCTTCAACCATCCATAAACTTTGAGCTGCTTCTTTCGTTATAATTAATTGAATGATGAAATGATTTGGATTCTGATTTCTTCGTTTGGATCCATCCATGTTTCAGGTCTCAATCGATGCGGGAGGAGCTGCCGGCTTCGATGGCTGAACTACCTGCGGCCAGATATCAAGAGGGGGAACATCTCCCATGAAGAGGAGGACCTCATCATCAGACTCCACAAGCTCTTAGGAAACAGGTATTATTATTATTATCTAATGGCATGAGATTTCCCACCCCCCACCTCTCTCATGAGTGAGTTTTTTTTTTTTTTTTTCATCTTTTTCATTCGATTTTACAGGTGGTCTCTGA
This sequence comes from Calamus simplicifolius, assembly GCA_900491605.1. Lineage (NCBI taxonomy): Eukaryota > Viridiplantae > Streptophyta > Magnoliopsida > Arecales > Arecaceae > Calamus > Calamus simplicifolius. Next base: position 240,855 of record UESW01001395.1, read on the forward strand.
TAGCTGGAAGGCTTCCGGGTCGAACAGACAATGAAATCAAGAACTACTGGAACACAGTTCTGAAGAAGAAGGTACAAGCCCGGTCAGTTCCATTACCAAACGATGAGGAGAGGAAATCCAGGAGCAAAACAACAACAGTTCAAACTGGGCCAGCAAGGTGCAGCGAGGCTGATCATATGAGTTTAAACCAAAATGGCGACGAAAATGTGCATGAAAAAGGACTCAACGCGCCAGTGATCGAGGATTTGGCACCAGGGAGTTCTTTGTTAGCTCCTCAAGAGAACGATCCATCGAACTTATCAACGGGCTTCAGTGCTGACAGCCTCTTCATACCTTGTCTTCTTGACTTTGAGTTCTTCCAACCCCTCGGGGGCGGCATCCAGCAGGATATGGTAGATTGTAACAGTAAGCTGTGTTTGTCTTTTGATGACAGCCCCTTCGAGAATTGGATCGGGACCGACCACAACCAACCATATGGCAGTCCCGATCTTGGTTCAATGGCTACTTTCTTCGAATCCCAATCATAAAATATTGGGCTATCAAGCAGCATGGTTTGATAGTGATTTGAATGTAAAATAATGTTACCATGGCTCTTTTTCGCTAGCGTTCGTTGTCGTTTACATTAGTGCAAGTCTTTCAACGGTATTCAAATAAGATTTGGCTGTGTTCCGCATCTTTTCCCATCATTGATTGCCGTTACTGTGTGTCAAGCAAGCTTCTGAGGACATAAGGGCTGTTGAAATATTAAACTTGTTTTAATGCACTCTTGAAAGACTAAAGGCTTCATGGGAGAAAGGAAGAGTTACTCTTGAAAAGACCAAAGGCTTCATGGGAGAAAGGAAGAGTCATTTTAAAAAGATAAGATGGTTCAGAAATTTAAAATTGACTCTTAGTATTTTATAATTGACTCTTATTTTTCTGCAAATGTCTTTTAGTTTTTTCTATGCATGTATTAAATAATGGTATATGAAAGGACATCTAAATGTTTATAAATATGGGAGGTGTTTACCCATGAAATGTAGAAGTAGAAGTAGAAGAAGAAGAAGATGATGATGAAAATAGAGAGAGACCCAAAAGATGTATTCCCTCTAACATCTCCATAATAAGAGAGTGTTATTTTTCTTATTGAAAGTATTCTCCACTTCCATCAATCTGGTATCAAAGCTCCTTGTGTGCCCACCTTGTTTCCAACAAGTGGTATCAGAGCCTTGTTTTTTTGAAAGGACCAATCTTGAGGGAGATGGCCAACGATGGTGTGCATATTCAAGTTCCTAAGCTTACTAAGGAGAACTATGGGAATTAGTGTATCCAAATGAAGTCCTTATTTGGCTCACAAGATCTATGAGAAATTGTTCAAGATGGCTACACCGAGCCTACAGCAGAGCAAGAAAGAAGGTACAATCAAGCACAAAAAGATACTTTAAGGAGCTTAAGGAGAAGAGATAAAAAAGCTTTGTTCCAATTATATCAAGCTTTAGATGAGGTGACATTTGAGAGAATTGCTGAAGCAACCTCTGCAAATCAAGCTTGGGATACTCTCTCTACTATCTTTAAAGGAGAAGAAAAGGTGAAGCGAATCCGGCTTCAACAATTGCGAGGAGAATTTGAAGTCACCACCATGAAGGAGACGGAAAACATATTTGACTACTTCTCTCGGATATTGGTTATTGTAAACCAATTGAAGAGAAATGAAGAGAAGGTAGAAGATGTTCGAGTGGTGGAGAAGATACTTCGGTCTTTGACACCGAGGTTTGAGCATGTTGTTGTCGCCATTGAAGAAGCTAATGATGTTGATACACTCTCCATCAATGCGTTGATGGGAAAACTTCAAATTCATGAACAAAAGATACAAAAAAAATGAAGCATATAATACGGAGCAAATACTTCAATCCAAGGTGGAGGCAAAAGACCAAAAAGAGAAAGATCAAGGGCTTCAATTGGCCTATAGTAACAAAAGAGATGACGGCAATAACTATCGTGGTGGCCGTAGTGGCAGAAGCAACTACCGTGGTCGTGGTCGAAGCCATGGCCATGGTCAAAGAAGCTATAATGATAGAGGAGGCCAAAGCTCAAATTTCAATAATGAAAGAGGTGGCAGAAGAGGTGGACGTGGACGAGGTAGAAGTTCAATTGGAGGTCGTAACCAATCAAGATCCAATGTTCAATGCTATAATTGTCAAAAATATGGACACTATAGCTATGAGTGTTGGAACAATAAGCAAAGCAACAACATTAAATCCAACAACCAAGAAGAAGAACCGACACTTCTTTTGTTATGCCAAGAAGATGGAGACTTTAAGAATATATGGTTTCTTGACTCAGGAGCCTCAAACCATATGTGTGGAAGAAAAGAGCTATTTGTAGAATTGCAAGAAGGGGAGTTTTGTGATGTGAAGTTTGGGGATCTCTCCAAAGCTCCTATCAAAGAAGAGGTAAAATCATGATTTGGCAAAGAATGGTAAACCTGATTTATTTTTAATGTTTATTATGTGCCAAGTTTGAAGAGTAATATTCAAAGTATTGGCCAACTGTTAGAGAAGGGTTATGCAATTCATATGGAAGGACTATCTCTAACTCTAAAAGATTGGAATGGAAAGCTGATTACTCGTGTCCAGATGGTGAAGAACAGGATGTTTCCTCTTATCTTAAAGATGGAAGCACAAAATTGTTTGTAAGTGGATATCAAGGACCCTTCCTGGCTTTGGCATCTCAGGTTTGGACATTTAAATTTTGGAAGTTTGAAATTACTATCTAATAAAGGAATGGTGAAAGGACTTCCACACATAAATTATCCAAATGAAGTTTGTGAGAAGTGCACACTAGCTAAGCATGCAAAAGCTCCCTTCAAAATAGAAAATCTTGGAAAGCAACAAGACCATTACAACTAGTGCATACTGATATATGTGGACCTCTTCCAGAATCTTGTGGTGGTAACAAATATTTTATAACATTTGTTGATGACTTTAGTAGAAAATTATGGGTTTATTTTCTTAAAGAAAAGTCGGCTGCACTCTTTATGTTTAAATATTTTAAATCTTTAGTTGAAAAATAAAGTAACAATAAAGTGCAGATTTTGAGATACGATAGAGGCGGAGAATATATGTCAAATGCTTTTAGAAGTTATTGTGATGAAGAAGGAGTTCGACATCAATTCACCGCTCCGTACTCTCCACAACAAAATGGAGTGGCCGAGAGGAAGAACCGACCATTCTTGACATGACTAGAAGCATGTTGAAAGAGAAGAACCTTTTCGAGCATTTTTGGGCTGAAGGGGTAGCATGTGCAGCATATCTTATCAACCGAAGCCCAACAAAAGCCATCAAAGGTATGACACCAGAAGAAGCTTGGAGTGGCTACAAACCAGGAGTAAGCCATATGAAGATTTTTGGGTGTATTGCCTATGCCCAAGTACCACAAGAGAAGAGGAAGAAGCTTGATGATCGAAGCCAAAATGCATCTTCATAGGATATAGTGAGTAATCCAAAGCCTACAAATTGTATAATCCAATGACAAATAAGGTCATCATCAGTCGGGATGTGATTTTCAATGAAGATGGAGTATGGGATTGGAATGGCAAAGATTATCATATCAAATATATAATACCTTATAATGAAGCTGAGGAGAATATAAATGAGGAAGCTACTCAGCCAATCTTGTCACCAGCAAGATCATCTTCATCACCACAAGTTACACCGACTTCCTCAAGAAGTTCTATAAGCCCTAAAGAATCAACAAGAAAGTTTAGAAGTATTAGTGATCTTTATGATGAAACAGAAGAAGTTGAACAAGTTGATTTATATTGTTTATTTACTGATATTGAACCTCTAACATTTGATGAAGCTATACAGAAAGTTGAATGGAGAAAAGCAATGAAGGAAGAGATTCTTACCATAGAAAAGAATAATACTTGGGAGTTGACTTCACTTCCAAAAGGACAAAAGGCGATAGGCGTCAAATGGGTGTATAAAGTGAAGCGCACTGCTAATGGAGAGGTAGAAAAATACAAAGCTCGTTTGGTTGCCAAAGGCTACAAGCAAAAGAAAGGGCTCGACTATGACGAAGTTTTCACGCCTGTAGCCCATTTTGATTCAATAAAGCTCATTTTCTCACTTGCATCTCATCACAAGTGGAAAATATATCAAATGGATGTAAAGTCGGCATTTCTCAATGGCTACTTTGAAGAAGAAGTCTATATTGAGCAACCTGAGGGCTATATCCATAAAGGCATGGAAGATAAAGTGTACAAGTTATACAAAGCCTTGTATGGATTAAAGCAAGCACCAAGAGCTTGGAATGCTCGAATTGATCACTATCTTCAAGATTGTGGTTTCAACAAATGCTCCTATGAACATGCTATTTATGTAAAGAAAAAGGGAGATGACATTTTAATTATATGTCTATATATGGATGACTTACTTGTGACAGGTAATTGCATGGAAATGATATATGGGTTCAAAGCAACCATGAGCAAGGAGTTCGAAATGATGGAAGGAGACTTGATGTCTTATTTTCTTGGCATTGAAGTAAGGCAAAGTGAAGATGGCATCTTCATTTCTCAATAAAGTTATGCTAGAAACATTCTACAAAAATTTAAAATGGAGAGCTGCAAAGAAGTAAACACCCAAGTTGCTTATGGAGCCAAGCTTAGTAAAGAAGGAGAAGGAAAGGAGGTGAACTCATTTCTCTTCAAAAGTCTTGTTGGAAGTCTTCGTTATCTTACTATAAGCCGACCTGATATTGTCTATGGAGTTGGTTTGATTAGTAGATATATGAACACCCAAAGGTGTTACACTGGATGGCAGCAAAAAGGATTCTAAGATACCTGAAAGGAACTCTTGATCATGGTATGTTTTATACTCATTCCAATGATGCAAGTTTAATTGAATTTTTTGATAGTGATTGGGGAGGAGATCTTGATGAACGGAAAAGCACTTCTGGTTATATCTTTTATTTTGGTGCTAATGCTTTTTCTTGGAGCTCAAAAAAATAATTCATTGTTGCATTATCTACATATGAAGCAGAGTATGTTGCAGCAGCATCATGTGCTTGTGAGGCCATATGGTTGCGCAACTTATTGAAAGAATTGAGTCATTCACAAAAGGAGCCTGTGAAGATATATGTTGATAATAAGTCTGCTATTGAACTAGCTAAGAATCCAGTTCAACATGGAAGAAGCAAACACATTGACACAAGATTTCATTTTCTTCGTGATCAAGTTAAGAAAGGTATTGTAAAGGTTGTGTACTGTAAATCAAATGAGCAAATTGCTGATATATTTACAAAATCACTCAAAAGTGAAGATTTTCAAAAGCTAAGAAAGATGCTTGGAGTTATGGCACCAAGAAAAAATAAGTTTACGAAAGGAAATGTTGGAATATTAAACTTGTTTTAATGCACTCTTGAAAGACTAAAGGCTTCATGGGAGAAAGGAAGAGTTACTCTTGAAAAGACCAAAGGCTTCATGGGAGAAAGAAAGAGTCACTCTTGAAAAGACCAAAGGCTTCATGGGAGAAAGGAAGAGTCATTTTAAAAAGATAAGATGGTTCAGAAATTTAAAATTGACTCTTAGTATTTTGTAATTGACTCTTAATTTTCTGCAAATGTCTTTTAGTTTTTTCTATGCATGTATTAAATAATGGTATATGAAAGGACATCTAGATGTTTATAAATATGGGAGGTGTTTGCCCATGAAATGTAGAAGTAGAAGTAGATGAAGAAGATGATGATGATAAAATAGATAGAGACCCAAAAGATGTATTCCCTCTAACATCTTCATAATAAGAGAGTGTTATTTTCTTATTGAAAGTATTCTCCACTTCCATCAATCTGGTATCAAAGCTCCTTGTGTGCCCACCTTGTTTTCAACAAGAGCCTGGTCCTTCCAGGATGTGAACAAATATTTCTCTACTTCAACTTAGCAGTGTTTTGAAATTGGATCAAATCAGCCGGTCAAGCTAATCCAACCAAAAATTGATCATCAGTTTGGTCCGATTTTATTATTAAAGTTGACTTTTATATGACCCAGTAAACATTGAAAAAATCCCTTGAACCGGTCGGGTTTCGAACCGGCCGGGTTTCGAACCAGTTCAATCCAATTTTCAGATTTTTTTAATTTTTCATTTAAATTGATATTTATATTTTATTATTTTTATATTATTAAATTAAAAATGATTATAATATTATTTGGTTCAACCAAACTAGTTTATTCGGTCGAACCGGTTGACCCAGTTGTCCAATCTGGTTTTCAAAACATTGCGACTTAGTGACATGCCTTGCCACTTAGATGCAGATCCTGAGTCATATACAGTCACGCTTACAACCTGAGATTCCGCCAAATATATGAAAGATGCGACGTTGGTATTCACTGTATTATCATTCAATAACAAAATAATAAAAATAAAATATAATTTAATATCATCATATTTAAAATAAATTTTTAATAACTTATTTTACTTTCCGCATAGAGGAGGTCAATAAAAAAAATGTTTAAAGATACAACTAATCATCACATTTGTATTATACATATGCAGTTACAAATAATTCAGTACATTATTGATTATAATTATAATCTAATTATTTTGAGCTTAGAGTATATATAGCATATATTTCTTTCGTTTAGCTAACATTTTCTATCCGTGTTCCATGTTCCATCATATCTATTGTTATATACTCAACAGCCTAATAAGTAATAATCATCTTCATTAAAAAATTAAAAAAATTATAAATATATTTTCTTGAGAACGAAAAATATCATATGGTGAACATAATCATTAAACGAATAACATAAATAAGTCTATTGCTACTTTTGATCGATAGGTAGAAAATCAACTTTTATAGAGGAGTCATATGAAATGAACAACCAAAATTAGAAAACTATTCGTTACTAGAGAAATTGATGCTGATTGCGAGTACTTTACTTTTCTTTTTTCATCATTGAAGCTTTCTATTTTATTCTTTTCAACTACATTTACTTTAGTTTTAGAGATATTCTCCCTATCATCCTTTCTTTTTCTTTTAGATGGTTCCTCGATCCTAATGTGTCCTTTCTCATGATAAGAGAAACAATAAAGTTTCTAATGTCTTGATTTGCATCTTGATTTACTTTTATCACTTGAATTATTTTTTCTCTTACCTCTTGTAACCAAGTTTTTTTTTTTTAATTCTCTTTATAGATCTCAAACACCCTCTACTTCAACTCTTTAGATTGCCGAATGTCTTTTACATCGTCAATCGAATGACTCTCTTTCTCATGTAATAATGTATCAATGAAGTTCGCATATAAAAGTGGTGATAAGAATAAGAGAACAAGAGTTTAATCTTCATATTTTATTTTAATGCCAATATTTTTTAAATCAAGAATATCCTTATTGACAATTTATATGATCTTTTACTAGAACTTACTCATCAAATAGGGCTGGTTAGTGAAAGTTTTTGTCACATACTTGGTCTTCAACTTCGGTCATGGTCTAGCTGTTGCATTCTTCTTGATAACTTCTCTAAGTACCTCATTTGCCAAATATAACACAATAGTAGTATGTGCTTTTACCAATAACTCATCCTTCTTTCTATTAGATATATTACTCAGCAATCTCTCTATACTTCTAATACTTTCCATAACCCTTGTCACACTAAAAGAGCATGCATTTAATCTACTAAATGCCAAAGTCGTTAGCTTCATTGAACTTATCAATGTTGAATTTTATGGTGAACATTGTGAATCCTTTTCCAAAACCAAAACTCTAACATGCCTAAATTGGAACAAAATAGTTATAACTTGGTCCACAAACCAAAACTTTGGCACTCAAAGCATGGCTTCATAGGATATAACAATATGCACCACTGCTCACAAATTGATTATTTAGATGTGCACTCAATCAGTTATGTAAGGGGCTCAGACCATACTTCGCATAGCATACTAATAGTTATGATTCAACATCAATCTCCTTAATGAGAAAGTTCACATCCTGCTCATCGTCATTGTAATCGTTTTTGTCGATAGTTTGATACTAATTGATTGTTTCTTAGTGATCATTGCTTATTGTGCTTCACCATTCTTTCCTATATTATAGCCAACCAAATCTAGTGACCAAATGTTATGACCTCCAACACACGCTTAGCTAGGAATCCTCTAGCCTCTTTTGCCTGGCCTTTGTCAAATTGCCCTCCTCTCCACCACCATAGGAGGCTAGGACAAGAAGATGCTCAGTTTGAGCCTTAGACCTTGCCCTCCTTGTCCTCAAATTCCATGGTCTCACCATCAATGATAAAGATAGCTTCTCTTGGCTAAGGTTGACATTGGCCTAGGCATATACAATAGCCACATGGAACTATCGATGCTTGCCTCACGGGAACCCAAGCTAGGTTCCACCTCCTTGGGTGCCTCTAGCAACAAAAGGTCATTATTTTTGATAGAAAGTACTATAGGAGCTAAGAGCCTCTTCATCGATGTCTTGCTCAGTAAATAATGACGATCAAGAGAAATTAACGGTGGCTTGGCTGAGGTTGCCATTGGCTCGCCTCATCTCAAGCATTTGATGACCTTATTGGAGCTAATTCAGTGGTAGCCTAATGTCAAAACAAAGGCCTAGCTACCCCCTCTATTTTAGATTAAAAAGAAAAAGTTTTAATTAGGCTCCTCTTCTCACCAATGTAGTTGCTAGTTCTTTGCTCCGATTGCCCTTCTTGCTATTTGGATAGAGTGCTTTACTTTATCCGCGATAGTGCTGCAATGAAAAGTGAGGGTTCTAGGTTGGTTGGTCATAGGTAACTTGATGGATGTTGTCATTCCTTGATGCCCATCGTTGGCTATTCGAAGAGCTGAACTCTAGTCTATCACTCTATTATGAGATAAGACACCACTTTAAGATTCATATAGTTGTTAATCTCTGCATTGTTGTTGCTTGCCGGGACTCGATCCTGGTCTCGTTGTAGCTTTTCAAGTGGCCCCCTAGACTACCTCTAGGTACTGGAGTTTTGGCATTGCAACCTCACCACATTTGCAGTGAAAAGGCTACTAGAACTTTAGCATATGCTTGAAAACTAAGATTTGATACCACATATTGTGATAAGAAAGAAGACAATTAATAAGAGCAAAAAATTACACATATAAGATCTAATTTAGGTTAATCAATTGATCTATATCCACAGCAATAGCAATAATGCAAGTTTCATTATGAAAAAATATATTAAAGATTACAAATACTGTCAATTCTCACAAACCCTTAGCCCATATATACCCAACAAAAATTAAAACATTGGACTCGTATCTCTTTGTTGCTAGTTTACAAAAAGGTACAAATACTTAATAGAGAAAGGATACATCACATCCTACAAAAATTGGGAGCCACATCTTATATGGATTAGGAGCTATATCTTATATTGCTTGAGCTTATAAACTCAAGATAAACTTCAACATTTTTTTTTACTTAATGATAAATTCTCTTATGTTCTAGGAAAAAAATGGTATTATAACTATTTTAAATGCTAAGACTATGCTACTATTGTAAAAGTTTTTCTTTACCTCCATATACATATAAACATGGAATATACATGAAGATGATGTAGACACATTTATGCAATAAATTTTTAAAATAATAGAATATAATATGAATAAATTATATACAATACAAATAAAACTTCATTAATATAACCACAATGACAGCACAGAGTCCTTACAAATAATTGATATTTGCAATCTTTATTATTTAGTCATCGCTCAAACTCATGGATCATTGCTTGCACTTTTGTATGATAGCATTAATATCACAAGCTTAAATCAATCATTTATCAGGCCACTAATTAATTCATGAGAAAGAAGGAAGGAAAAAGGAAATGTATTCACTCTCAACAGGTTCACTATTATTGTCATTTCTTCATCAACGAATATTAGTATTCCAACACCATCTATGGGGAAAAAAATCATCTCCAAGGATGCCCCACACCTTTTTCTCTTCTCTCATATATTTTAGTTCACTCTTTGATAAAGAATGGAGATTATGACATGTGACAAAAAGAATTTTTATGGGTACTTTTATCAATACAAGAATATATGAGGGAGAGTATTTTAATTTTACCTACTTTTTCACTGTAGAAACATGCTAGAAAACCTAGTTCTATATGAAAATATTTAACAAAATTATCAGAAGTCATTGAGATGGCTACACTTGCCATGGAACCTATGGTTAGTTAAAAAAATCAACAAAATACTAAACTCAATCCTTCAACAATTTGGACTCTTTTGTATTTTTCTTTCTTAGAATTAGATTATCTCGGATGAAGGTGAAAACTTTTAAAGATATTCCCTGCTAAATCCTTTCATAAATTTCTAAACTAAGAAGAGGTTATATGCAGTTATGCTTCTACCATCAAGATATCTATTTTCTCATAGAAATAGTTTTTTTTTTTGCTTTATAAGTTGTTAGGAATGAGCTACACAAGGTGTTGAGCAGGGGGTTCTCATTGTTGGAGAAATATCCTGGGCTTTCATTCATTTTTGCCAACGATCCGAGTAGCGCAGACTATTTTGTGAAAAAACCTTAATCAGTACATCTGCTGAATTCTTCTTGGTATGTACCTTCATCAGCTTCACCTCACCTTTTTCCATCAGCTCTTTGATCCTGTAGTATCTGATATCAATGTGCTTCATCCTAGCATGATAGACTGCATTCTATGCAAGTATCAGAGCACCTTGGCTGTCATTATGTACCATAACAACCTTCTGAGCAAGATCCAAACGAAGCACCCGCATGAGAGCACCCGCATGAGATTCTCCCAGGACACATGCGTTCGTGGGGGATGAGACGATGCTCAGATTCTCCTAGGAATGGCGTGGGGGATGAGATGATGTTCAGATTCTTTACCACTGCACCACTTTGATCGTCGGCAAAGAAAGGTGAAAGCTCAGGCTATTAATTTTTTTAGCGACGAGATCCCACTGTTGCTTAACACAAGGGAGAGATAATTGTATAATGGGTTTAATGTCTAAAAGAAGATTAATAATTGACTCCTCTCATGAGCCTTTCTTCTCATTTAAATTCCTGGTAAACTTTTTGGTCATTTTGGAGGGGCCATGAAGATTATGAGGAGCATCCAGCTATCACTGATCTTTTCTAAAAGGAATGAACAATGATGCAACCTCGTTCCAAACATTAACTTTTCCCTCCTTTTGGAAAGGCCTTGCGTACACCAAACATTGAATCCTATGGGCTTTTGTGTAAACATTATCTCAAAAGAAAGGTTATAATAATAATAATAATTCATAGTTTACCATAGAGATTTTTTTGTTTGATGGGTAGCTTTTCCTAAAAGGCAATGTTATACTCATGGGATTTTGTGTAAACATTATCTCAAAAGAAAGGTTATAATAATAATAATAATTCATAGTTCACCATAGAGATTTTTTTGTTTGATGGGTAGCTTTTCCTAAAAAGCAATGTTATACTCATGGGCTTTTGTGTAAACATGATCTCAAAAGAAAGGTTATAATAATAATAATAATTCATAGTTTACCATAGATATTTTTTTGTTTGATGGGTAGCTTTTCCTAAAAGCAATGTTAACATCAAAGGGCAAAATTGAATCAGACCAGATTCATTTAATAGAAAGGTGCATTTTTTGAAGTAGGGGTGTGCTCATAACTTCTTGGACTCCAAGGGATTCAATCATTGTAAATATTTGAAAAAGTTGTGACATATATTGTGTTACAAGGAGAACTTGAATCCTGAACATCTCTAAAAGGAAGCTCTTGAAAGAGGCATTCAGAAAAAAAAGGAAGTTGTGTTACACTACTGCCTTACTTTTTCTACAGTGGCATTGGATTGGCTTGCCTCCATTTTATTGAACAATTGAAATGGTACAACAAGAGGAAAAGGAATGAAGAAAAAAAAAAAAAAAAAACCAGCCTACCAACTTGTATCACAGCAACATAGTATAGCTATCTTTTCTGGAAAAAGTACAAGCATGCTTAATTTCATCACTAAATTTACAGACAAATATTAGTTCAATTAATATATCAGACCTATCCTATTCCCAATGACAGGCATTTTACAGCTCAGAAAATGACTTGAATGTCTTCAAATTAAAATTGATTTTTTTCTCTCACCAAATGCTGTTGACATTATGTTAATCAAACATCTTAATCAGGAATTCAAATTCATGTCTTATCATACTGATATAACAATGCATTCTCTTTTTTGTATATATATGACACTTGGTCAGAGAATCATCAGATCTCATCACCTTAACAAAGATTGGTTTAACAAGCGGTTAATCACTTACTCTTCGACATGGCCTGATCCTTACCATTAGTTCTTACATTTGACCAGATGTTTACCAAACACAGTGGAGAAAAAGAAGAGGAGAAGGAAAACCCTCCAATCCCATACTCAGAGGTGTCCACCGTCTTGTCCTCAGCAGCTAGTCAAGGTGATGAGCATGTTTGGTTTTTCTTTGTGCAGTAAATAAGTGGTGCCCTTCCTTACACATTTCAACGCCATAACGTGTCATCACATGACAGAATTTGTATTGCAGAGGACCACTGCATCTAGTTGGTACCACATCCCAATCAAACTTCCTCACGGACACTGCTATCATGATGCAAACTAGCTCCTAACTCCCACATAAAGACAGGAATTATGTACCTAGAGGCTAGAGGGTTCGAAGGGGGCATCGCAGTCATGTACTCTCTGTATTTTTCACACAAAAAGTACACAGCCCAGTTCATGGCCTCATCAACCCTCATGCATATTGTCGTCTGGTCCATCGTCGGGGCCGGGACCAAACGGTGGTATGTGTGAGCTGGACAAATGTTTGTCCTCTCGCTCCTTCCTCACGGGATACGCACTACATTACTCTTCTATAGAGCATGTGGCCATTGCTGGAGTTGCCTAGAAGCATGATGATGATGGCTTAAGGAAAACTTCTGCTTTTGTTTTTATTGGGAAAAGGGTGAACTCAGGAACTTCACATTTTATTTTTCAGAGATTCAATGGGTACATAATGAATAGAGACGGAAAAAAAAAAAGGAACGTAAGAAAAAAGAAAGCAAAAAAAATGAACTTCTCTTTGCAGGAGCGAAGATAGAAACTATGATAATTTTGAGCCAAGGTTAGTAGGTGCATGCAGAATGTCCTATGAAGAACGAAGATGAAGCAAGATCTCTTATCCAAAAAAATTCTTGCATTTTTTTCAATTTATATTTGACCACACAAATTTAGCTTGCCATCATTTAGCTATTGCTCATCATTTGAAAATTTTCTTCTGTGATTTCTTTTTTTTATATTTTCTCAATCTATTTAAAACATCTTGTTTTCCATCTTTACTGGTTGTATCTAAATGATAGTAATGTGATCATGCTATTGTTTATCGAAGAAAAAAATCCTTTCCTTGGACCTATAATTACAGGTTTGCAATATATTATAGAGTAGAGGGTAAAGAAGCAATGCCAATTAATATAATAATTTAAGATCTTATTCAAAAAAATTATTCTAAAGATATTATTTTAATACATGAGTGCATAGATGTTAGACAATAACATGATATATGTGACATGTTACCAACCATCAAAAATGCTGTCATGACATTGATATTATAAGTTATTCTTCTTAAACTAAAGATAGGGAGCTGTGTCTGTTGTTGATGTTTATATATGAGATAATAAATTTGTTGACTTTAACTAGAGCCTTCCTTATATGAAGAAAAGTTCTCCATCAAACATACCTCGAGGTTCATGTGATTTGATCGGAAGATGGAGGTAGCAGTCAAATGGATACCAGTAAATTTGAAAAGCGCCCAAGGAGCAAAACATGGGCAAAATAAGCCAAGTGCGATTTTTATTAGCAGTGCATTCTGCCGACGATCCTTGTTGTCACTCTTCTTGGGATTTTCTAGCTAAGGACAAAACTTTTATTCGTATTTTGGTACTTATGGCTGAAAGCCTCCTCTTGATTGCTAGGATTGTTCAATCATTTGCAAGGTTACTGTGAGTGGGAATCATCTTTGCTGTAATGTCTTTAATGGTGGCAGTAACTAGGTTGACCAGAGGAACTTTGTATTTAAACTTTAAGCACAATTTTTATATATGAATAAATAAATATAAAAAATATGTTATTTATATTTGAATTAGTGGTTCAATCATCATTGTTTAAAAAAAAAGAAAAAAAAAATACGACCCATTTGTATAAATGCTAGTGATTTATAAATACTCATTATAAACCTTCAATAATACAATATCGCATTGTAAATGGGCCCTTCTCGATTTTATTTTCTAAAATTAATAAAAAAATTTATTCAATTTTTAAGATAAAAAATTATTGATTATCTAAGCCAAAAACTTGAAAAAAAATAGTGCTTGAAGAGTTAAACATTGAAGCTTGACATGATCATAATTTCATATAGTAAAATTATCTCAAAACTTTTCAATACCTGGTGATGTGCCTTAAAATCCTCTGTAGCTTTCATGGCGTAGTGGCTAGGCCGTACCTATCAAAACGATTGACAATGAAGGTATAGAGGGGAAGCCGAAGATCCGTTCTAAAGAATTTCTCGTACAGGGCGACTCTCCCGGCTCAACTGGTGGTCACCCGATCATCAGGTTCGAGGACGATTAATCGGATATCCTCGGGGATTCCATAGGTAACCCTCAGGTTTCTAGGTCTTCGGAGGCAATGGTGAAGGTGACCCTCTTCGGGCCTATTGAATTAGGAGCGGCGGCCAGAGAGGATGTCTGGTGAACCCTAAGTGGCGGCCAGACCACAGGTGGTGGTGGAGCTGTAGTCGCCGAGCGGTCACGAATCGAGATCCCACCCACGGCCCGGAGTCGGTTCAAGGGAACCTCGTCCTTAGAGGAAGACGAGGTGGAGGAGGCTACTATCGGTCTCTTACCCTTCTTATCGGGAGCCATGGAAGAAAAAAAAGGAAAAGATGAAGAAGGATCAAAGAGGGACTTATATGGAGGAAAGTAGAGAACCGAAGGCCTAAGGTCAGGAGAACAAGCACTACAAGAAAATACTGAAATAGCGACGCAAATTTAATGACGCAATTATGCATCGCTAAATTGTGACCACTTTGCGATGCCTCCGTGATAACAAAACATTGCGACGCAATTAGCGACGCATTAGCGACTCAATAAACCAGAAAATAAAAAAATTAATTTTTTATTTAGCAACGTAAATAATGCGTCGCAATATTTTTAAATTATTTTTTTTATAAAATATAAATATGGAAAAAAAATATTGCGACGCAACTCAGTGCGTCGCAATGTTTTTTTTAAAAATTAGATATGTTAAATAGCGACGCAATAAATCAAAAAATTAAAAAAATTATTTTTAATTTAGCGACGCACCAATTGCATCAAATAATTTAAATAAAATTAATTTTTATAAAATATAAATATTAGGAAAAAATATTGCGATGCAACTAAGTGCGTCGCAATTTTTTTTAAAAAAATTAAATATGTTAAATAGCGACGCATTAGCGACGCAATAAACCAAAAAATTAGAAAATTTTTTTTAATTTAGCGACGCACTAATTGCGTCGCAATAATTTTAAATAAAATTAATTTTTATAAAGTATAAATATGAGAAAAAATAATTGCGATGAACATAGTGCGTCGCAATATTTTTAAAAAAATTATTTATATTAAATAGCAATGCATTAGCGACATAATAAATCAGAAAATTAGAAAAATAATTTTTAATTTAGCGACGCAATATATGCGTCACAATTATTTTAAATAAAATAATTTTTATAAAATATAATTAGAAGCAAAAATATTGCGACGCAATTCAGTGCGTCGCAATTTTTTAAAAAAATTAATTATGTTAAATAGCGACGCATTAGCGACGCAATAAGCCAAAAATTAGAAAAATTATATTTTAATTTAGCAATGCACTTGTTGCGTCACAATTATTTTTAAAAAATTAATTATGTTAAATAGCGATCGGTCCGAGATCGATCGTGGCCGATCGAGATCAGGGCTTGGATCGATCGCAACCGTCGGATCATCGGCAATGGACCGATCGCCACGGCCCGGGATCGATCGTGGACGATCGGGATCAGGGCTTGGATCGATCGCAACCGTCGGATCGTCCGCGATCTCGGACCGATCGCAACGGTCCGGGTCGGTCGTGGTCGATCGGGATCAGGGCTTGGATCGATCGCAACCATCGGATCGTCAGCGATCTTGGACCGATTGCAACGGTCCGTGATCGGTCATGGCCGATCGGGATTAGGGCTTGGATCGATCGCAACTATCGATCGTCAGCAATCTCGGACCGATCGCCACGGTCCGGATCGGTCGTGGCCGATTGGGATCAGGCTTGGATCGATCGCAACCGTCGGATCGTCGTCGATCGGACCGATCGCCATGGTCCGAGATCGGTCGTGGCCGATCGGGATCATGCTTTGATCGATCGCAACCGTCGGATCATCGTCGATCTAGACGGATTGCAACGGTCCGAGATCGGTCGTGGCCGATTGGGATCACGGCTTGGATGATCGCAACCATCGGATCGTCACCTATCGGATCGATCGCGACGGGCCGAGATCATTCATCGCCAACCAGGATCAATCAGGGCTTGGATCGATGGCAACCATCGGATCGATACCGATCGGTCCGATCACCATGGTTCGAGATCGGTTGTGAACGATTAGGATTAGGGCTTGGATCAATCGCAACCGTCGGATTGTCGCCGATTGGACCGATCGCCATGGTCCGGGATCGATCGTGGACGATCGGGATCAGGCTTGGATCGATCGCAACCGTCGAATCGTCCGCGATCTCGGACCGATCACAACGGTCAGGGATCGGTCGTGGCCGATCGGATCAGGGCTTGGATCGATCGCAACCGTCGGATCGTCCGTGATCTCAGACCGATCGCAACGGTCCGGGATCGGTCGTGGCCATCGGGATCAGGGCTTGGATCGATCGCAACTGTCGGATCGTCAGCGATCTCAGACCGATCGCCACGGTCCTGGATCGGTCGTGGCCCATCGGGATCAGGGCTTGGATCGATCGCAACCATCGGATCATCGCCGATCGGACCGATCGACCGATCGGTGGCCAATCGGGATCACGGCTTGGATCGATCGCAACCGTCGGATCGTCGCCTATCAGATCGATCGCGATGGTCCGAGATCGTTCATCGCCGACTGGATCGATCAGGGCTTGGATCAATGGCAACCGTCGGATCGACACCGATCGGTCCGATCTTCTTCCTTTTCCTACCCTAGCCGCCCTCCGTCCGTCCGCTCCTCTGGCTTCCCCCGTCTTCTCTCCCGGTGGAAGCTCCCCCCACTCCGGCGGCGTCCCTCGCGACCGAGGTAAGCCCATCCTCCTTATTATTTTTTTTAAAAATAGGTACGGACATGGCACCGGCCGTGGCCGTGTTCTTCGGCCACGGCCACTGCCGTGGCCCTCTTCTCCGGCCACGGCCGATGCCGTGGACTAGCCACGGTGGCCAGGCCACCAAAAAAGAAAATTTACTGTTTGGGGGGGGGGGGTTTCCCCACCCCCCCCTTCGTCTTCTCCGGCCACGGCCGTTGCCGTGGCTGACTTCTCCAGCCGCGGCCGGCCCTGGACTGGCCATGGTGGCCAGGCCAAAAATTTATGTTTTCCCGACCCCCCCTTCGTCTTCTCACGGCCACGGCCAGGCCACCAAAAAAAAATGATAGTTTGGGGGGGTTTTCCCCACCCCCCCCCCCTTCGTCTTCTACGGCCACGGCCACGGCCGTGGCCGTCTTCTCCGGCACGACCACTGCCATGGCCGGCGGTGGCCTGGCCACGGTGGCCAGGCCACCGAAAAAAAAAATATTAATGGGGGGGGGGGTGGGGTTTTCCCCACCCCCCCTCCCGTTCGTCCTCTCCGGCCACGGTCGCTGCCGTAGCCTAGCTACGGTGGCCAGGCCACCGAAAAAAAATAATGTTAATGGGGGGGTTTTCCCCGCCCCCCCTCCCGTTCCTCCTTTCCAGCCACGGTCGTTGCCGTGGCCGGCCGTGGCCTGGCCATGGTGGCCAGGCCACCCACCGAAAAAAATAAAAATAAAAAGGTAACAGCTATGGGGCTTTTTTCCCCATCCCTGGCCCCTTCAATTAAAAAAATAACACTCATAAAAAAATTAACTAAAAAAATTAGATTCTATCATATTTTATTATTTTTAAAATTATTTTTAAATAATTTGATGATAAAACATGGGCAACTTAATTTTTTTTAAAAAAAACTAACAGCTAGGGGGGTTTTCTCGACTCCCCGGCCCCTTAAAAATTTTTTTTTAACACTCATGAAAAAAAATTAACTAAAAATTTAGATTCTATTATATTTTATTATTAAAATATTTTCAAATAATTTGATGATAAATATTTAAAAATGTGACCACTAATCTAATTTTTTATTAGATTAGTTATAAATTAATTAATTTATGTCATTAGTCGGAGCTCTTTGGATAGACTGATTGTTATGTCTTGATTATGCAATAATATTTGTAATGCTAGATAGAAAGTCTTGTTGCAATTATTATTTAATTTGTAGAATGTTTATGTAATAATTAATTTAATCAGAATGTTTATGCAATAATATTTATGCATTTGTAGTTATTTACAATTGTTATGTCTTGATTATTTACATTCTGCTTCAAATTGAATGATGCATTAAATTATGTAATTCTAGATAGAAAGTCTTGTTGTTATTATTATATTTGTAGCAACAAATTAGTAGTTTTAATGATTTATATTTTAGTCTTCACAAACATTTGTATTCGACACAATAATCTTAAGAAGTCAGTGACTATATTTATACAACATATTCCTATATCTGTATAATTGACAAGAAGTTAAGAATAACAAGCATAAGTTCGATTGTCTTCGGACTTCCATATTATTAATCACAGCACTATAACCTTTAGACCCGTTTGAGAATTTGTAAGCCTTAGTCTTGCAAATTCTCAAATTATCTTGGTGGATAGTTTGAAAATTTTTTGCGATATGTTAGTCTGCTATTAATCATCGTTGGGTGAGATTGCGGTTTGTATTTGCTCATATGTTCTCCTAGTATGGCTTATATGCCACACATTTAGGAGAACATATGGGGAAATGCTGCCGAAATTTCAACGTAACCAATCGACGATAATTAATAGCAGAATAACATATAACAAAAAAATATTCTTGAATGGGATAGGGCCTTACCTTTTAGACATGGAGTGAAGGTAAAATTAATTTAGGACACTTGAATGCTTGCGGCCGGACCCGAACTCAAGCCCTAGCAATAGCCTGGCATGAACCTGTGCCTCGGTCCTTGCTAGCACGCCAAGGATCGTAGCCGTGGCCGGGCCTTGCAGGGTAGGAACCTTAGTTATCTAAAAAAAATTGGTTCAGTTATAAATTATTTAAATGGTTATTATTAACCTAAGTTATGTAAAAGAAATAATTTAGTTATATATTTAGTAATGCTAATATAGTTTTATAATATGGTTTACCAGAAATTGTATAAGTCGGTCAAAAATGAGCGGGACTCGCTCGTGGATGTATGCAAGGATAAAAGATGGCTTGCTTAATCTAGATTTTCTGAATGGATTGGAAGAATTTATCGCATTTGCATGTAGCCAACCTGAATGGATGGATGGGCCCAGGATTAGGTGCCTATGCAACTATCACAGGTGTCAGAATAAAGCCTACAGAGATGTCGATACTGTTAAGGTGCATCTGTGTAAAAAGGGGTTTGTTTTTTATTACGATGTTTGGTACTGTCATGGTGAACCAGAGGAAATTCCAGCCGTTGTTACAAGCCAACAAGTGTCAATTCCCGTTGATGAACCATTTGTGAATCTAAACACATATGAAGAAATGGTGATGAATGCATCGGGTAATGAATTCAATCAAAATACATTTATGGAAGAACCAAATCCAAATGCACAGTAATTTTATGATATGTTGCGTGCTGCAAATCAAGAATTGTATCCTGGTTGTGAGGGTCATTTACAGTTGTCGACGGCTGCTCGGTTGCTGAATATTAAGGCAGAATATCGATTATCAGAAAAGGCGTTTAATTCTGTAGCTGGGTTAATCAAAGAAATTTTGCCAAATGATAATGTTGTAGCAGACAGTTTTTACTCAACGAAGAAGTTGTTGCGTGGGCTTGGGCTCCCGGTTAATAAGATCGATTGTTGCTTGAACAATTGTATGATATATTAGGGTGAAGACTCGGAGCTGAGATGGTGTAAGATTTGTTGGCAATCGAGGTACAAAAACGGTGAAGGGGGAGCTAGTACAAGTAGGAGGAAAAGTGTTCCTTACAAGAGAATGCATTACTTTCCTCTGACTCCACGCTTGCAGAGATTATACAGATCTGAGGCTACAGCTGCTGATATGAGATGGCATGCCGAACATGAATCTAAAGAGGATGAAATGCGGCATCCATCAGATTCAAAAGATTAGAAGCATTTCAATGACAATCATCCTGATTTCGCTGAAGATATAAGGAATGTCAGATTAGGTCTTTGTACCGATGGCTTCCAACCATTCGGTCAAGCGGGGCAATAGTATTCATGTTGGCCTGTGATACTGACTGTATATAACCTTCCTCCATAGAAGTGCATGAAAGAGACTGCAATGTTTTTGACAGTTTTGGTTCCAGGACCATCAAATCCAAAGGAAAAGATTGATGTCTTCTTGCAACTGTTGGTGGCCAAATTGAAAATGTTATGGGAAACAGGAGTCGTAGCCTACGACATTTCTATGAAACAGAATTTCATCATGAGAGTTGCTTTGATGTGGACAATAAGTGACTTCCCGGCATATGCAATGTTGTCTAGTTGGAGCACTGCTGGACGTCTGGCATGCCCTCATTGCATGTATGATTCGATGCATTTACATTACAGAAAAGTGGTAAGCAATCATGGTTTGATAATCGTAGGAAGTTTTTTCCCCAAATCATCCTTACAGGCGTAACTTGATCGCCTTCCGGAAGAACAAAGCAGTCACAAAATTCGCCGAACCGGTTAGGTCCGGCACGGATATATTTGATACTATAGAGCATTTGGGGTTGAGGTATGCTTGGAAACCAGATGCAGATAAAATAAATGGCCGTATATAAAGAACATAACTGGAAGAAGCGAAGTATATTTTGGGATTTGCCTTATTGGAGCACAAATCTCATCCGGCACAACTTGGATGTTATGCATATCGAGAAAAAATTTTTGATAACATATTTAACACGGTGCTAAACATCCCGGGAAAAACAAAAGACACTGCAAAGTCAAGAGAAGAACTTAATCAGTATTGCAGAAGAGGTGATTTGAGGAGGAGTACCGACGGGACCTATCCTAAAGCCTATTACACTCTTGACAGAAATTCACGAGAAGTTTTATGTAACTGGCTTAGAGGGTTAAAATTTCCAGATGGTTATGCCTCAAATATCGGTAGGTGTGTGGACATGCATAAGCTCAAGTTGTTCGGCATGAAGAGTCACGACTGTCATGTTTTTATGCAATGGTTATTGCCTATAGCTTTTCGTGAGTTGCTTCCGCAACATGTCTGGAAGGCATTGACAGAGCTCAGCTTGTTCTTCAAGGAGTTGTCTGCCACAGTCATTACTTCTGCATCCATGGCAAGGCTTGAGGATGAAATTCCAATTATTTTATGCAAGCTGGAGCGAATATTTCCTCCCAGTTTTTTTGACTCAATGGAGCATTTACCAGTTCACTTGCCATACGAAGCGAGCATAGCTGGTCCTGTGCAGTATCGCTGGATGTATCTTTCGAGAGGTAAATATATACATCATTAAGACATATTGACATTTCAAATATTATTTCATTGCAAAAAAATTGGTTAATTTTTTGTCTCAACTTTACGTATAGGTACCTTAAGAAGTTAAAAAATAATGTGCATAATAAGGCAAGGGTTGAAGGTTCTATATGTAATGCACACTTGGTCGAAGAAGTTTCAGCTTTTGCCTCGCATTACTTTGAGGGTCACATCCACACGAGGAGCCGAAATCTTAGTCGTAACGATGATGTATGTGTGGACGAAGGAGAACCTAATGACGGTAGAATATCAATTTTTAAATGTATCGGCCGTTCATTTGGGGGGCAGAAGTCAAGAAATCTTAGCGATATGGAGTATAATGCAGCACATTATTATATCCTAATAAACTGTAGAGAAGTCGATCCATATATTGAGTAAGTGTATACTTCAATGCTTAATTGGAACTTCTAATTTAAATTACAATATACTACAATATTTAATTGCTAACATCAGTTTTAATCATTATCATCCCATAAGGATGTATTGTGATAGACAACGACAGATGAATCCCGACATCAGTCAAGTTGCAATTGGACAGAAGTTAGAACGGAGTTCGCTTACTGGTTTTATGAATTTGTGAGTAGTATCACTCAATCAATTTCAGTAATGGCTTTAATTTTTTGAATTGGTTGTGAATAGCTTATTAATTTATAGGTAAACGGTCCATGGTCCCAACCGATAATATTTTCATTAAATGTCTATCGCAATGGCCATTGAAGACCGTAACAACCTCTACTGGCTATTTTGTTAATGGGTACAAATTTCAGATTGAACGATTAGCAGCTTCAAGAGGCACGCAGAACTGGGGCGTGTGTGTTAAAGGAGAAAGTGTTGGAGCAAATATGCAGGATTATTACGGAAAGTTAGTAGAGGTGGTTGAAGTTGAATATCCCGGTTGGCCTATAAAACGAACCGTATTGTTTCGTTGCGATTGGTTCGATCCAACAATTCCTGTGGGCAAAAGGATTCATAACGACTACAATTTGGTTGAAGTGAACCATCGACGAAGATTGCAGAAATATGACCCATTCATCCTTGCATCCCAAGCTCAGCAAGTGTTTTACTGCGGATATCCAAGTTTGCGCAATGACAAGCGAGATTGGTGGGCTATTTCTAAAATCATCCCACATTCAATAATCTTATTAGAGGAGAGTTCATCAAGTCAATCAGCTGAGTGCCCTGCATTTCAAGAGGATGAGATGAAAATGCATGCAATTGAGGACGACACAAGGGCTCCTGAAACATCACTTAGAGATCCAAATGGTGATGTCCAAGAAATTGTGGATGCAAATGTTTGGTTTCCTTCCGATGATAATGAAACAGAATCGCAGTCCGATATGGCATCGGATGTTGAACCAACATTTCACGAATCAAATGACACCGATTAAACATAGAGGTTTTCTTAAATTCAAATTTATTTTATAAGTGGTAAATTTTTACATAGTCAATCATTAATCATAATTTAATTGCATGAATCTTTAGTATTTTCAGTATGACAGGCAGAGGTAGATCTACCGACGACATACGGAGTGAGCAGGGACGTAGCTCTGCTGCATCAGATCACATGAGCTTTGCAGATGGAGAGTTCGGATCTCCACACATCGCACAGCCTTCGATCTCTCCAGCAGTCGGCGGTGATCCTGCATTGGTATTACCATCCAGCCGATCGGCACATACCTTCGAGAGTTCTTCCACCATCGGCCGCACCGTACTTCGACTTGATGCTCATAGGCTGTAAGTATATACTAATTAAAAATATATGTTTATATTTTTAAGTCAATTACTTATAAACATGCATTTTTTTAATAGATTTATTGAGCAGCATCATGTATCCAGCCACATCAGCGCCGTATTTCAGAGGCGTGCAGATCCCAGTGGCTACGATTGGCGCCACGTATCTCCAGCCACGAGGGAGTTTTATTTTTTTGAGTTTCAGGTAAACTTATTAAATATAATTTATCACTAATATAAAATTTCTTTATCTTAATAAATTCTGGAACTAACTGTTTATTTTAATGCAGAAAAAGTTTACGTGGGACCCTGCCAGCCATGATGCCATTAGGGCAGCATGGGAGGCTCTGACGGGATGCCGATACTCCGATATGCTTCATCGTTGGAGGTCATCGGGTCAGCATCCTACGCATGTGCCAGAGGGTATTTGGTACGAGTGGCAGCAGACCTGGCAGTCCGATGGCTGGCGCAGGAGGTCCGCATCAGCCAGCACGAACCGCCGATCCGAGAAGGGCGGTCCTGGCACGGGTCTCTTCCGCTATACTTCGGGCTCCATTTCGATTCAGGAGCACAGACGGCGTATGGTAAGAAAACATAAATATTTTAATTACTAATTTAGTTATTTATAAATATTATATTAATATCAATTTTTTTATTGTTATAGTCTGAGCAGGAGGGCGGAGATCCTAGTGAGTTTCGTCTATTCAGGGCGACACACACCAGGAGGGACGGTTCTTGGGTCGACACGCGATCACGGAGGTTGCGGTAAGAAATTAGATTTATGTAGTATCTGTTTAATTTCTAAAATTTTATTTCGAGAAATTTATTAACTCATTTATTGTTGATTTTATAATTTAAAGACACGAGTCGAGGAGCTTCGCTCCCAGGCATTGCAGGTCGACTCCACTGATGGGGAGACGCCCGTCGAACTCTCAGCAGATGAGAGTCGCATGTGTTTTTGGAGGCTGTTGGTGCCTAGCCATGAGACCGCAGGGTCTATGGTCTGGGCACTAGAGCTTCTGCATATTTTTCCATCAGGCCTCCAGCTCATGATTTTCTGGTGATATTCCTGCCGAGCATTTAGACGACATTCGGAGATCTATTGCGGAGGAAGTTCGGCAGGACGTTCGTCAGGAGGTTCGGTAGGAGGTCGAGAACGAGTTCGAGCAGCGTATGCGAGGCCGAGATCAGGAGCTTGCAGATGTGCGAGATCAGATGCATCATTTGTAGGATATGGTTAGCCGCTTATCGTAGGGTCTCCAGCCTCCACGTGATCGCTCAGATTCTTGATGTATTTTTTTCTTTTTTATGTTGTATATGAAAACTTCAAAAATTTAATATATGAATTATTTTTAGAAATTGATTATTGTTTGGATCAATATGAGTGAAGAATGTTTCTATCAATATTTCAATTTAACGAAATTATTTTAACCGTTTTAATTTTTAATATTTATATTTTTTAAAAAATTTAATTTGTGACGCATTAGCGACTGAAATTGCATCGCTAATATTTTTAAAATATTATTATTAAATATTGCGATGCAATGACCTGGCGTCGCAATAATTTTAAAAAAATTAATAGCGATGCATTAGCGACTCAAATTGTGTCGCTATTATATCTAAAATATTTTTAATAAATATTGCGACGCAATGACCATGCGTCGCAATATTTTAAAAAATTTTTATTTGCAACGCATTAGCGACTCAAATTACGTCGCTATTATATCAAAAATATTATTATTAAATATTACGATGCAACTAAATACATCGCAATATTGCGACGCAATTGAATGCGTCGCAATATTTAATAATAATTTTAAATATTAAAAATTAGTTTTAAATTTAGCGATGCATTTGGATGCGTCGCAATATTGTGACGCATTGTTGCATCGCAGAGAGTCGCAATATGGCAACGTAATTGCGACAAATGGATATTGCGACGGATATCTGAGCGACGCTGTCATTGCGTCACTATTGCGTCGCAATAGCATGTTTAGCGACGCAATTGCGACGCATTTGGATGTCGCAATATTTTTTTCCTCTTATAGTGAAGGAGGAAGGCGAGCAATCGGGTCCTAGGAGTATGAAGGGAACCAGGCAGGGGGACGAAAAGATTTTATGATCAGCTTTTAAAACGTCTCATCCAATCCTTTGGCCACGTGGATGCCCACTATTGGGGCAATATCCCAACCGCCATGTCAACTCCTTCGCCTGAGGCAAAATGCTTCGATGGCACACGGAAGGGCGTAATTTATGGCCAATGATGGAACATCGATAACGCCACCATCATAATAGCGACCCTAATTACGAGGAAAGCCTCCGCAATCTCGGAGAACGGAGATTTGCTGAATGGTGATGGTACAATACCCCACACTTCCTTAAATGCGAAAGAGCAAATCCTCCCTAGAAGTGCATGCCCAAAATTAATTGCATGCGAGGATCAATGGCATCATCAAAAGTCTACTCTCCTTTCACTTGGCGGGAAACACAATCGCACAAGCTTAGGAGCGAGGGGGCATCTAATGTGGTTGGTCAAGCCATGACCAAACTGATGAAGCTATGGTTCGGCAAATGACAAAGGATACTTGATGGGCGCCTACGTGTCATCCCCAACTTCTGTTGGGAATTGTATCCTAAAGCCAATCATTTAATGATTGTGTTAATGTAAATTGTATATAAATTGATATATTAATAAAAGTTATTTGGCAGTTTATTCATTACAAGAACATCTTCTTAAAACTCCTAATAGTAATGAAGCCCTCAGGATCTTCCTTCACGATAAAGGAGGATTTATGTATGAAGGTCCTCAAAAGAGTTCATGACCAAATGATATACTATGAAAGGGTCATAGTACTATCAATTATAGGATGTTGTATATTATATTTGTTGGTTGTCCTCTTAACCAAGGAGTGTAGAGACACTGGTATGACATAAAAGTGAAAATGTAGGAGTACATTTTACCAAACGTGACTCATTTCTGGATACTCTGCTGTCAAGAGTTAATCCGAGAAGATATAGGTATAAGTATCCTTTAGACCTGAAGATCACAACCGGTGACTTGCAAGCAACTCATTGTACTTAGATGCCAGACCACCTGGATTTCTAATCCAGCTACGAAAGGTTATTGGGTGCAGTCAAGTACTTGTGGAAGTCAGTTGTGAATCAAGATGGAATTTGACCTATCCCGTTAAAAGGAGTGTAATCCCCTGGATTGCTTAACTGCTCGTGAGAGTTATCACGAGATCAGATGATAGACTCTAGATATTTGAACTCCAAGTATATCTAACTACAAGTCCCTTGATTTGGGGACTCTGCATTGCCTATAAAAGATAATGTGGAAACCTCCTTCCCATCATACGTGGATGCCCCCTTCTCATCATCCTCTCGTGCGAACGTTTATTCCCCAGCGCGCCTACCTCTGGTAAGTCCCCTGTCCATGCCTGGGAGAGAGAAGGTTAGAGAGAGAAAGTTAAAAAAAAAAAAAAAAAGGGGAGAAATAGGGAGGAACCGGGTTACAGAACCCAGCTCCCTTCCCTGTGTCGACATAGGTTCAGGCCCGGCGGCGTGCCCGCCGCCTCACCGGGCCTGAGCCTCGGTCGGCAGCCCCATCGACACTGGGGGCGGCGTCCGGTGGGGTGCCGAAGAGAGAGAGAGAGAGAGAGAGAGAGAGAGAAGAGAGCGGAGGCGGGAGAGAGAAGCGGCATGGGAATAGTTTACCGGCGGTCCAATCCTTGGTTCGGGCCTGGCGGTGTGTCGCCGCTACGCCGGGCCTGAGCCTTGGTCGAAGACCTCCACCAGCGCTAGGCGTGCGTTCGGTGGAGGTCGGCCGGCCATGGTGGCCGGCCGTGCCGCCAGCGCGATTCTTGGCCATGGAAGATAGTGAGAGAGAAAGAGAGGAATAAAAGGGAAATTGGAGAGAGAGAAGGAGGGGAGGCCGGCCACAGCGACGGCCGGCTTTGGTCCGGCCAATGGCGGCCGGTCCGATGCCAATTTGGTCGGAATTGGCGCCGGCACCGTGGAAGACACGCGAGCGATGAAAGAGAAAAAAAAATTGAGTGATGAATTGATGAGAGAGAGGGTGGGGGAGGCTGGCCGCGATGGCGGCCGGCCACAGTCCGGCCAACGGTGGCCGGATTGCCTCCAATTTAGCCGGCGGCAGCCCTGGCCGTCGGCACGGCTTTCGGCTACTCTAGTTCTTTTGAAATAGAGGAGCGGGGTAATGAGGATTAATGGGCCGGTTGGCCGTTTAGTTTTTGGGCCCTGTTGGGCCGTCTCGGAGCCTATTTGAGCAGCATTTTGGGCCTTGTATCGGGCCAAGAATGGCAAAGTGAATATATGGCCCAAATCAGGATTGATTCTAGTTTCTAGGGATAATTTTATTTCCCTATTTGGGTGTATACATTAAGAGATATTCAAGGCCAAAGTTGGGCCCGTGAAGTGGTTTGGGTAGAGTTTAAGAATTATTTTATAATTCAGATTTTAGAAATTTAATGATGAAAAATGATACTGTAGGTTCCCAGGTGTCCAATTAGCTGAGTTATCAATTGAAATTTGCATACTGTGGTAAGTAAGTCAAGTATTATAATTTTATTAATTATTTAATTTGTGAACTGTGAAATTATAGTTAAATATAATTATGTTAATTTGGCAAAATCATGTTGTTACTATGATAAGATGTAATTATGATAATGACAATAAAACTTTATGTGTCGCCGCGGTTCTCACATGATAGATTCTCACATGATAGATTATCACATTATCACATGACAGATTATCACATGACAGATGACAGAATACTGGTACTAGGACCCTTCCTCTTAGGGATATTTAAGAGTGCTACACATGATGTGTATTGTAGGACCGTGGGACACATAAAGAAAAATAATGACAGTATAAATATTTTGTTTACATCGCATATTTCTAGTAATTGTTATTGAATTAAGTTTCAAATTAATTGATCTAATGACATGAACCTGATGGTAGTCTGATAAATGAAATTTTGAAATTATATTAGGCTTACTTATTGAGTGTGAGCTCATAAAATTCTCATAATGTTTTTCAGAGCCTCAGGAATGAAGAAGGATAATTGAGATAGAAGGAGTTTCTATTAAGAAGACTTAGTTTTATTATATTGATTTAGTTCAGATTTGCTTGTGTGTAGGGCAGATAGCCCAAGACTGATAATTATGGTTTGTAATAAATCATGGATGTGAAATTTGCTTTATATTGATTTATGTGATGAAGTTCGAGACGCCTTGCATGCCTGGCATGCGGTGGGTTGTCATCCTAGTTCAAATTTTGGGACTGAGGCGTGACAGCTTTAGTGGTATCAGAGCCTGGTTATGACATTAGGGACATATACATGATGACACTTTAGGCAAAACACTAGAGTGACATAGAGACAAATTATAAATTTAAAGGAATATCAAAATTATGCTTTGAAAGCCTAACAATTAATGTTTACAGTGATATATATTACAACTAATTTATCAGGAAATAAGAATGGCACGTCGCACTAGAAGTCGACAAAATGATGAGAGTTCCCAGGTTGGTAATGCTGGCAACCGGGAGGTCTGGAAGCCACCAGAGCTGCTGCCCCTGCCAATTCAGTCGGAACTGATCAGCAGCAACTCCAGACCGAGATGCTTCAGGTTCTCTCGGGTATGGCGCAGTCGATGCGGGACTTGCAGCACCAGATTCTGCAGGCCTTGTCCGCTCAGCCTACTCACACTACTCCGCAGACACAGCCTGCCCCTCCTGTTCCACAAACTCAGCCTGACTCTACTGCTCCACAGACCCAGCCTACTCCATCTCAATCCTGGATAGGGGTTGGCCGTAGTTTTGCAGACTTCAAGAAATTTGCCCCTGCCCCTTTCTCTGGATCCACCAACCCTGTTGATGCTGAGCGGTGGGTGCGAGACATGGAGAAGGCTTTTATGGCCCATGGTAGTCAGGATATGGAGCGGATCATATTTGCTACCTACCTTCTCCAGGGAGAAGCCTATGATTCGTGGTTAGTTGAGGAGCAGCGTCGGAATGGACAGATTATTTTTTGGAGAGAGTTTAGAGAGATATTCTTCGACAAATACTTTCCAGGAGTGTACAGAGACAGATGGAATCAGAATTTATCAAGTTCGAGCAAAAGGATCTTTCTGTGGCCCAGTATGAAGCCGAATTCACCAGGTTGGCCCGTTTTGCTCCAAATATTGTGACCAATGAAATAGCCAAGGTTACCAGATTCACTGAGGGACTGCGACCCAGACTGAGGCAAGCGGTCAATGCATTTGAGCTCCTCACTTACAATGCTGTAGTGAATAAGGCCTTGGTGATTGAGAGGGATATGAATGTTGTTTAAAAGGATTGGGAGCTGCGGAAGAAGAGAAAAGGGCCTACTTCTGGCCAATCCTCTGCTCAGACCAAGAAGAAGGGTGCACAACAGACCCCAGCTGAACCACAGAATAAGGAGACTCGTTGCATTCATTGTGGTAACTCCCACCCTGGAAAGCCTTGCCGTAGAGTGACTGGTGCCTACTTTGTCTGTGGGAAAACTGATCACAAGATTGCTACCTGTCCCTTTCGGAAGGATCAACAGCCTTCTTCAAGTCAAGGAATGAGCCAGCTACAGCAGCAGCAGCCACCGAGGACCCAGGGATGGGTCTTCAACCTCACTCAGCAGGACGCTACCGCATCTAATTCTATGATGACAGATATACCCTTTAATGTTATATCCAGTATTACATTCTTATCTAGTACAATGTATTGACAGTTAATTAACAGTAGGTGCAATCATTAATGTTAAAACAAATTACACTTATGTCCAGGAATGATTAAAGTATGTACTGCTTACGCTCAAACTTTAATTGACCCGGGTGCTACGCATTCTTTCATATATGACATCTATCTTGACAAGAATGCATCATTGACACCTATTCCTCTGGAGCAAGAGCTGCATATTGCGCTTCCAAATGGAGATGTTATGAAAGTTGGCACAGTATACAAATCTTGCCCAATTATCTTGGAGAATAGGAGGTTGAATGCTGATCTCATTGTCTTCCCACTGAAGTTTTTCGATGTTATCCTTGGAATGGATTGGTTGGCCTCCTATCATGCTTGAGTAGACTGCTTCAGGAAGACTGTCAACTTCAAAATTCCAAGCCAGCCTGAATTCAGTTTCATTGGTGGTCAGAAACACCTAGCCTCAGTGTTCATATCAGCGATGCAGGCTGGAAAGTATTTGATGAGTGATGGTCAAGGATTTCTTGCTGTAGTCAAGGACCTTCAGCAAGAAGAGACCAAGTTGGAGGATATTCCCATAGCTCAAGAATTCCCATATGTCTTCCCTGAGGATTTGACTAATTTACCTCCTGATCGGAAGTCGAGTTCTCTATTGATCTAGTTCCTGGAATTGGGCCTATATCAAAGGCCCCTTACCGTATGGCCCCGACTAAGCTAAAAGAACTGAAGGATCAACTGCAAGAGCTCCTAGATCGAGGATTTATTAGACCCAATGCTTCTCCTTGGGGTGCTCCAGTTCTATTTGTTAAGAAGGATGGCAGTCTTCGACTCTACATTGATTACCGGGGAATCAATAAAGTAACAGTGCAAAATAAGTATCCTCTGCCAAGGATTGACGACTTGTTTGATCAACTTCAAGGAGCCCGGATATTCTCAAAGATTGATCTTAGGTCCGGGTACCATCAGCTCAAAGTCAAAGAAGGGGATGTACCAAAACAGCATTTAGAACCAGATATGGCCACTATGAGTTCTTGATGATGCCATTTGGGTTAACTAATGCCCCAGCAGCCTTCATGGACTTGATGAACATAATTTTTAAGCCATATCTTGATCAGTTTGTGGTGGTTTTCATTGATGATATTCTGATATATTCTAAGAGCCATAAGGAGCATGAGGACCACCTGAGAATCGTGCTACATATTCTTCGAGAGAAGAAGCTTTATGCCAAGCTGCAGAAGTGTGAATTTTGGTTGGATCAAGTATCTTTCTTGGGTCATATAATCTCTAAAGATGGTGTATCTGTGGACTCGAAAAAGATTGAAGCTATCACTAACTGGAGCCGACCTTCCAATGTGGCAGAAGTCAGAAGCTTCTTGGGATTAGCCGGGTATTACTAAAAATTTGTGGAGAATTTTTTCACATTGCTCTACCCCTAACTCGCTTAACCCAAAAGCGAGTGAAGTTTGACTGGATAGTGGAGTGTGAGGAAAGTTTCCAGGAGTTAAAGCAGCGCTGGTATCAGCTCCCATTCTTGTTCTTCCAACGGGATCTGAAGGTTTTACTATATACACTGATGCCTCTTGAAAAGGATTGGGATGTGTTTTAATGCAGAATGAAAGAGTGATAGCTTATGCCTCCAGACAACTGAAACCTTATGAGCAGAATTATCCTACTCATGACCTAGAATTGGCTGTTGTGGTTTTTGCTCTGAAGATTTGGCTGCATTATCTATATGGAGTGTCGTGTGATGTATATACAGATCATAAGAGTCTAAAATACATCTTCACATAGAAAGAGCTAAATTTAAGGCAGAGGAGGTGGTTGGAACTATTGAAGGATTATGACCTGAATCTACAGTATCATCCTGGGAAGGCCAATGTAGTAGCTGATGCCTTAAGCAGAAAATCCTCTTCTGAGTTAGCTGCTATGATTACCTCCCAGCCTCACGTATTGAGAGATCTGAGAAGTGGGAGGTTGGTCTGAGAGTACAGCAGTCTGATGGACTTGTTGCAGCACTTGTACTCCAGCCGACCTTAGTTGACAGAATCAAGTCCTCTCAGATGGAAGATCCAGATCTACAAAGGATTAAAGAAGTGGTACATTCAGGAGTTCAGAATAAATTTTATATAATGGAAGATGGATCCCTGAAATTTGAAGGGAGACTTTGTGTGCCAAACAGTGAAGAGCTAAAGGCTGAAATTTTGAAAGAGGCTCACTACTCTCCTTATACTGTGCATCCAGGTGGCACTAAGATGTACAGAGACTTAAAGGAAAATTTTTGGTGAAAAGGCATGAAGAGGGAGATTGCTCAGTATGTGGCCAAGTGCTTGGTGTGTCAGCGAGTGAAAGCCGAGCATCAAAGCCTGCGGGACCTCTTCAGTCTCTGATGATTCCATAATGGAAATGGGAAAAGATTACAATGGACTTTGTAACTGGTCTACCCAAAACTCCTAAGAGCAACGATGCAGTTTGGGTCATTGTGGACAGACTAACAAAATCAGCTCATTTCCTACCTTTCAGAGTTGGGGTCTCTAGTGAAAGATTGGCTAATTTGTATATTGAGCAGATCGTGAGACTCCATGGTGTTCCGATATCTATTGTATCAGATAGAGATACCAGGTTTGTGTCCCAATTTTGGAAGAGTCTTCATAAGGCCATGGGAACCAAACTAAACTTCAGTACTGCCTATCATCCCCAGTCAGATGGACAATCAGAGAGGACCATACAGATTCTAAAGGATATGTTGCGAGCTTGTGTGATGGACTTGGGTGGAGCTTGGGATAACCACTTACCTTTGGTGGAGTTTGCATATAATAATAGTTACCAAGCCAGCATCCAGATGGCTCCATTTGAAGCTTTGTATGGTAGGAGGTGCAGATCTCCTATATGTTAGGATGATGTGGGGGAAAGAAAATTGCTAGGCCCTGAGCTGATTCAGCAAATAGTAGATAAGGTGCATTTGATTAGGGAGCGTCTTTGTACAGCTCAGAGCAGGCAAAAGAGCTATGCTGATGTCAGAAGAAGGGAATTGGAATTCCAGGTTGGGGATCATGTCTTCTTAAGGGTATCACCAACCAAATATGTGATGAGATTTGGGATTAAAGGAAAGATGAGTCCACGTTATATTGGACCTTTTGAGATCTTGAGCAGAGTCGGAGAGTTGCTTACAGCTTGGCACTGCCTCCGATTCTATCTGGGGTACACAATGTTTTTCATGTGTCTATGTTGAGGAAGTATATCTTTGACCCCAGCCATGTCATAGCGTATGAGCCTATACAATTAAGGAAAGATTTATCATATGAGGAGCATCCTTTGCGTATCGTAGACCGCAAAGATCAGGTTCTAAGACGGGGTACC
The DNA here is from genome assembly GCA_900491605.1 of Calamus simplicifolius. Lineage (NCBI taxonomy): Eukaryota > Viridiplantae > Streptophyta > Magnoliopsida > Arecales > Arecaceae > Calamus > Calamus simplicifolius. The sequence continues at coordinate 274,471 of UESW01001395.1, forward strand.
ATTCCCTATGTCAAGGTGCAATGGAGTAATCATTCTGAGAGGGAGGCTACTTGGAACTGGAGGAAGATATGAAAGAAAAGTATCCATGACTATTTGTATCTTAAAATAGTTAATGATTGAAAACTGTTAGCTTTAGTTGATTGTTAGTCCTTGAAAAAAAAATTGGACTTTTAATTTTCTCTAATAAAAGTTATCAATTTTGAGGCCAAAATTTTTATAAGAAGGGGAGAATATAATCCCCTGGATTGCTTAACTGCTCGTGAGAGTTATCACGAGATCAGATGATAGACTCTAGATATTTGAACTCCAAGTATATCTAACTACAGAGTCCCTTGATTTGGGGACTCTGCATTGCCTATAAAAGATAATGTGGAAACCTCCTTCCCATCATACGTGGATGCCCCCTTCTCATCTTCCTCTCGTGCGGACGTTTCTTCCCCAGCACGCCTGCCTCTGGTAAGTCCCCTGTCCATGCCTAGGAGAGAGAAGGTTAGAGAGAGAAAGTTAAAAAAAAAAAGAAAATAGGGAGAAACAGGGAGGAATCGGGTTACAGAACCCAGCTCCCTTCCCTGTGCCGACACAGGTTCAGGCCCGGCGGCATGCCCGCCGCCTCGCCGGGCCTGAGCCCCGACCGGCAACCCCACCGGCACCGGGGGCAGCGTCCGGTGGGGTGCCGGAGGAGAGAGAGAGAAGAGAGCAGAGGCAGGAGAGAAGCGGCCTGGGAATAGTTTACCGGCGGTCCGATACTTGGTTCGGTCCTAGCGGCGTGCTTGCCGCTTCGCCGGGCCTGAGCCTTGGTCGGAGACCTCCACCGGTGCCGGGGGTGCGTTCGGTGGAGGTTCGGCCGGCCATGGTGGCCGGCCGTGCAGCCGGCGCGTTTCTTGGCCACGGAAGACAGTGAGAGAGAAAGAGAGGAATAAAAGGGAAATTAGAGAGAGAGAAGGAGGGGAGGCCGGCCGCGGCGACGGCCGGCTTTGGTCCGGCCAATGGCGGTCGGACCGATGCCAATTTGGCCGGAATTGGCGCCGGCACTATGGAAGACACACGAGCGATGAAAGAGAAAAGGAAAATTGAGTGATGAATTGATGAGAGAGAGAGGGTGGGGGAGGCTGGCTGCAGCGGCGGCCGGCCACGGTCCGACCAACGGCGGCCGGACCGCCTCTAATTTGGTCGGCGGCAGCCCTGGCCATCGGCACGGCTTTCGGCTACTCTGTTTCTTTTGAAACAGAGGAGCGGGGTAATGAGGATTAATGGGTCGGTTGGGCCGTTTAGTTTTTGGGCCCTGTTGGGCCATCTCTGGAGCCTATTTGAGCAGCGTTTCAGGCCTTGTATCGGGCCGAGAATGGCAAAGTGAATATATGGCCCGAATCAGGATTGATTCTAGTTTCTAGGGATAATTTTATTTTCTATTTGGGTGTATACATCGAGAGATACTCATGGCCAAAGTTGGGCCCGTGAAGTGGTTTGGGTAGAGTTTAAGAATTATTTTATAATTCAGATTTTAGAAATTTAATAATGAAAAATGATACTGTAGGTTCCCAGGTGTCCAATTAGCTGAGTTATCAATTGGAATTTGCGTACTGTGGTAAGTAAGTCAAGTATTATAATTTTATTAATTATTTAATTTATGAACTGTAAAATTATAGTTAAATATAATTATGTTAATTTGGCAAAATCATATTGTTACTATGATATATATATGTAATTATGATAATGACAGTAAAACTTTATGTGTCGCCGCGGTTCTCACATGACAGATTATCATATGACAGATTATCACATGACAGATTCCCATATGACAGATTCTCACATGACAGATTATCACATTATCACATGATAGATTATCACATGACAGATGATAGAATACTAGTACCAGGACCCTTCCTCTTAGGGGATATTTAAGAGTGCTACACATGATGTGTATTGTAGGACCGTGGGACACATAAAGAAAAATAATGATAGTATAAACAATGTTTTGTTTACATCGCATATATTCTAGTAATTGTTATTGAATTAAGTTTCAAATTAATTGATCTAATGACATGAACCTGATGGTAGTCTCATAAATGAAATTTTGAAATTATATTAGGCTTACTTATTAAGTGTGAGCTCATAAAATTCTCATAATGTTTTTCAGAGCCTTAGGAATGAAGAAGGATAATTGAGATAGAAGGAGTTTCTATTAAGGAGACTTAGTTTTATTATATTGATTTAGTTCAGATTTGCTTGTGTGTAGGGCAGATAGCCCAAGACGGATAATTATGGTTTGTAATAAATCATGGATGTGAAATTTGCTTTATATTGATTTATGTGATGAAGTTCGAGACGCCTTGCATGCCTGGCATGCGGCGGGTTGTCATTCTAGTTCAAATTTTGGGACTGGGGCGTGACATGGAGAAATGCTTGTGTTTCAATTTAGCAGACCTTGGCCAAGATACTTCATGTGAAAGTCACATGATCACTAAAATTGAAATCACTTTATGGATTTGCTATTTAGAGTTGACAGGCTCTTAAGCCATCCTTAGCATTTATGGTCAAAAGGATGAATTATATGGTAACTGTTTCTTAGGGTTCTTGGAGTTTGCTCGGCAACTCTTCAACCTATCCGGACGTCGGGTTCCATTGCTAGATGGTCACATCGATTAGTATAGAAAGTTGTTTCTATGCTACCGGCTTAGGTTCGAACCTAGAGAGTCACATGCATAGAAGTTTCCTAGGATGATCTATTTGCTTATCAACGATTGAGAATCGTATATGATTTAATTAATCACTTTGATTGATTGAATTATCTTAATTAGGTTAAGTACAAGTGAATAAGATTCAATTTGGTTTAAGTCTATTAGAAGGACTAATCAATTTCAAATATTGATTTGAAATTAGACTTGATTTGGATTTAAATAGATTCATAACTAGTCAAATTTGATTTGACTAGGACCATGATTTATGTAGGTTTAGTCCAATAAATTCAGATCAGCTTAAATCAAACCTGAATCCAAACCTCTCGCATAAGTATCTCACATGATGAGATAACTAAAGTCTGAGAGATTATATTCACATATAGAATTTAATATGTAACATTAATTCTCTCCAAACTATTTCAGTCGGAATTCTAAGTGTTAGAATTAAAGTGGAATTAATGTGTCTCTTTGAATCGACCAGGCGATAGAATTCTAAGTGTTAGAATTCACATCTCTTTGGTTCTCATCGAACATCAGAATTAACAAAATGCCACGTCTCCTTGTTTTTCGCCGAACGTCAGAATTAACCAAACGCCGCGCCTCTTTGGTTCAGCGTCTCTTTGCTTTTTACCGAACGGCGGAACTCTAAATGTTAGAATTCAATGGGCTGACTAAAATGAGACTAAAAATAAATGACATCCCTCACAAGATTACACAGAACAACAACACATGACATATCATGGATTGAAATTCTAAAAAGTTATAATAGAAAATCCTGGTGATTCTGGTGTTAGCAAAGCTTGGTGGATCTTGGAGTGTTGGCCCAGATGACAACCCAAGAGGGGGGGGGGGTGAATTGGGTTCTTTAAAAAATTTAAACCTTTTGAAATATTTGTTTGCTTAGTGTGAGTGAAAGTGAATGCAGATGCAAAAACAAAATACAATCAATAAGATAGAGATAGAGATAGAGATAAAGGAGACACGGCAAACACAAAGATTTTATAGTGGTTCGGTGTATCCAACACCTACGTCCACTCCCAAGATTCACTTGGGTCCACACTATAATCTTCCTTGATTACAGCCGAGTTGTTTTACAAGCTCACAACTCAAACTTGTTGTTTTCCCGGGATCACAACGAACCCAGCCGGTTTTTCGGGCTCACCAGCACAAAAACCCTAACACAAGCTATACCAAGCTTGTACCGAGGTAAGACTACCTCCACTAGTTCAATCCCCCAGATTGAACTAGACACAAACAAAAGAAATATTGTTTTTCAAGTACACAGCTCCTCAATGAGCAAATAATCAAGTAAATGAACAAGGTTTAGAAAAGCCTGATTTGTAGTTGGTTGGCTTTTGAGCTTTTCTTCTTTTCTTCTTTTCTTCTTCTCCTTGCTAGATTGAATCAAGCCTCAGCTCCGATTCTTCACAGTTGAAGCAGTTGAGAAGGATTGAAAAGCAAGAAACTGATCCTCTTTCTCCAATTTGGGAAATCCACCAAAACTTTGATTTGAATGCCTTGGATTCCTCTTGAGCTTTTTGGAGTGGAGTGGATTTGAGCTAGAAGGTTTTTCTCTTGAGATTCAGGCTCTCTCTTTTTCGGATTTTTGAATTGGGATTTCTCTATTTCCGTTTTTCTTCTTTGTTTTTCCGTTCTTTTTTTGAATGATAGTCTTCCCTTTTTATAGATTTCTTTCAAACCATTTTTGGAAGAAAACTATCCGTTGGAGTGTACCTTGCAACAAAATATATCCGTTAGAAATAAAGTAAAATAGAAATATTACCGTTAGAGCTGATCTGGCAATTTGATTTTTCGTTCCAGGTGGGTTGGAGTCGACTCTAACTTTTCTGGAGTCGGCTCTAACTCGAAACACTTTAATCCGTTAATTCTGGAGTCGTCTCTGACTTTTCTGGGGTCGACAAGAAACTTTTCTGGAGTCGACTCTAACAGACCCGGAGTCGACTCTAAGTCGGGGCCAGAAAAATCAACGTTCTGTCTTTTCTGTTGGAGTCGGCTCTAACAGTCTCGGAGTCGACTCTAACTTCCGTGCCAGATACTGGAGTCGGCTCTGTGATTCTCGGAGTCGACTCTAATGTCTGCAATCTTACCTAGACATTAGATTCGATCCAGAACAAGATTTAACTCCTGATTTTGATCATTCAATCGACTTATAATCTGAAAAACTTAATCAAAATCATTAGAGCCTTCAATTGTTATACTCAAATAGTTTTGTTAATCATCAAAATCATCAATTGGGTCAACAATCTCCCCCTTTTTGATGATAACAAAAACTTTGAGTATATGCATTCAAAAAATTCATTCGAACTAAAGATTATAGTCATTTTAAAGCTTAAAACATTTTTAATGAAGGATTTGATGCCAATATTCAAAGTGAACTTTTAAAATTATGCATGAGTTCTATATAAGCCATCAATTATGAACATTTAAACTAAATGTACAGAAAATTGCAATTAAGCTTGTTGTTAAGCTCCCCCTGCATTGAATAGCTCCCCCTATATATAAAAATCAAATTTTAATTGAACTGATTAAAATTTCAAGTCTCTTTCTTTTTGCATAAACAATCATTTCTCCCCCTTTCTTTCTTTCTTTTGCATATTCAACCATCTCTCATTAAAATTTCAAGTCTTTTTTTTTTGCATATTCAACCATCTCTCCCCCTTTTTTGTTATCAGCAATAAGGAGAGTATTAGATAAAGAAAGTTATTAGAGAAAAATTGTTGGTTCAATAAGACATAGGGATTCAAGCAGTCAATCATAGACAGATTTGAAAATGTGTAATTGCATTACATAAGTAAGAAACATTACATAAGTTGATTCAAGTACATTCCAAAGTGAGATACATTAGATACTCAAAATTCCTAAATACAAACTATCAAGATAAAGTAAACCTGGAGAACCTAAGATACAAAAGAGTATCAAAATCAAAATCAAAGTCAGATATGTTTGAATACAATTTTCTTCAAGTGACCTATGATTTCCATTACATCATCTTTTTGAGATTTCTTAAAATTTTCAAGACAAGCTTCAATCTGTGAGACTGCAAGGTCAATGTCCTTCTTCAGTTGACCAGTTGCATGAACATAAGATCCCGAGCCATCAGCAATGCCTTCCATCCTTTCAAAGATTTTGTGAAGTTCAGCACCAAAGGATTCAACAGAATTGCTTATGGAAAAGGAAATCATGTCAAGTCTCGAGTTAAGTTCTTCTTTTAGCTGATTGAAGTCTTCTTTTAATTGATTAATCTCATGAGATCTCTGACTGTCATATTCAGCAAGCAAGGCTCTCAACTGACCAATCTGCTCATCAGAGAATCTCCCAGAAGCAGTAACAGACAGATGTGGAGGAGAGGGAACTGTGCTCGGTCCAGCTTCTGAAGGTCCAGCTGTAGATGGTCCCGCAATAAATGGATCAGGGACTGATGGTCCCGCAGTGGATGGTCCAGGGATATCTTCTACTCTGGCCTCTTCAGTTCTATCTCTCTCAGCTCTTTCTTCTCGTCCTCCTTTCATCCAGATACCATTTAACTTCTTGAAGCCCATCCGATGAATAGTAGAAATACTATAATAGTCAGTGTGCCTTAATTTCCTTAGGGGTTCATTATCCATAATTAGCACACCTTGGCTTCTAAAGATCAATGTCAGAACCATACCATATGGCAGTGTAGATCTTTTCTTTGTAGCAGCCTCTGCCATATAACCAATCATCATGCCAGCTAGGTTGACTGGCCTTCCAGTTATAATACAATCCATCAAAAGAATGTCTCGCTCCGAGACGTACTCAAATCTACCAATTTTGGGGAATAAAATTCTTCCACATATGTTGTGTAGTAACCTGAGCTCCAGATTTAATTGATTAGCAAGAATTTCCTCAAACTCGGTTACATCCCTCCCTAACATTCTTGACAATGCACCACTTCTATCATCATGCTGATATTCCATAATACCAATTGTGGGCATTTCCAACAGATTTCCAAGGATTTCAGCAGTTATTACAACTCTAGTTCCTCTTACAATACTGACTAAACCGCCTTCTCCTCTACTCAAATCATTGTAAAATTCTCTCACTAGGGCAGGATAAGTGGGGATATCTAATGAACAAATCTTTTCCCACCCCATTTCTTTTAAACATCTTCCTATTGAGAAGCCCTCCGACTCAAAGAAATCAAAGTTGACCTTCCTTCCAGTTGTGATAGTCTTACCGGCTAGTTGATCTACTTTGGGTGAAGAGGGTGAAGGAGGGAATCTTCTTGAGTGGCCGAAGAGGAGGATGGCGAGGGTTGCCTCCGAATCGTGCGTCGCCTCGTGGGAACGGACGCTCCTCCGACGAAACCGCGCCTCTTGGGTGCCATTGAGTTGATTGGAATGTGTAATCAAAGGTTTTGAGAAGATTGGGGAGGTTGGAAAGGCTTTGGAACTCCTTGGAGGGGTTTTGGGAGACGGATAAAATGATTTGGGGTCGACTCCGCCTTTTTATTTTTGACCTAGTTCGACCTAGAGTCGACTCCCGAAAACTGGGTGTCGGCTCCGAACCAGAAAGTCTGTCAGCGCTCGAATTAGAGTCGGCTCTACAGAAGCCGGAGTCGGCTCTAATTGCTTAGACAGAACATCAAAAACTAAGGTGTCGACTCCACAAACTGTTAGAGTCGACTCTAACAGTTTCAGAGATAAAAAATCAAGTTTCAAGGATCTGAAACTATTCAAATTAATCATCAAACTCTAGATAAATGTTCCTTAGCAATTGGGGAAACAATGAATCAAGATCTAGATAGATTTCCTTATTGAATATCGAGATTTTTCAAGAAATTGATGAAATCTAGATAGTTGTTCTTAAGAGTTTCAGAAAATTATTCCAAAGGATCACAAACTCCTAATTCTCCTCTAAGATAACAAAATCTCTCTTCACTTAAGGGTTTTGTAAATATATCTGCCAGTTGTTCTTCAGTATTCACATAATCAAGACAAATTTCATTATTGGCAACATGTTCTCTTATAAAGTGATATCTAATTTCAATATGCTTTGTTCTTGAGTGTTGAATTGGATTTTTAGTTAGATTGATTGCACTTGTATTATCACATCTTATAGGTGTCTTATCAAGTGTGATACCATAGTCTTCAAGTTGTCTCTTAATCCATAGGATTTGAGCACAGCAACTTCCAGCTGCAACATATTCTGCTTCAGCAGTAGATAATGCAACCGAATTTTGCTTTTTGCTAAACCATGAGATTAAGTTACTTCCTAAAAATTGGCATGCACCACTTGTGCTTTTTCTATCTAACTTACATCCAGCATAATCAGAATCAGAATAAGCAATCAGATTTAATGTTGAGTCTCTAGAATACCATAAACCTACATTTTTTGTTCCACTAAGGTATCTAAGAATTCTTTTAACAGCAATTAAATGTGATTCTTTAGGTTCAGACTGAAATCTAGCACATAAGCAAACAGCAAACATTATGTCTGGTCTACTTGCAGTTAAGTAAAGTAGGGATCCGATTATACCTCGATAATATTTTTGATCAACCTTCTTACCTTCTTCATCTTTGTCCAGCTTGCATGAAGGACTCATTGGTGTTCCGAGGGGTTTGATTGATTCCATACCAAACTTCTTTAGAATTTCTCTTGTGTACTTTGTTTGGTTGATAAAGATTCCCTCTTTGCTTTGTTTGATTTGGAGTCCAAGGAAGAAATTGAGTTCTCCCATCATGCTCATTTCAAATTCTCCCTGCATTAACTTAGCAAACTCTTGACATAGAAGATTGTTAGTAGCACCAAATACAATGTCATCAACATAAATTTGAACTACAAGTAAATCTTTATCTTTTCTTTTCAAAAACAATGTTTTATCAACATTTCCTCTTGTAAAATCATTTTCAATCAAAAATTTACTTAGTCTATCATACCAAGCTCTAGGTGCTTGTTTCAAACCATATAAAGCTTTGTGCAATTTAAAAACGTGATTTGGAAATTCATGATCTTCAAATCCCGGTGGTTGTTCAACAAATACTTCTTCATTTATTAATCCATTTAAAAATGCACTTTTGACATCCATTTGAAATAAATTAAAGTTCATGTGACATGCAAATGCAAGTAATAGCCTAATGGCTTCTAATCTAGCTACAGGTGCAAAGGTTTCATCAAAATCAATACCTTCTTCTTGATTATATCCTTTTGCAACTAATCTAGCTTTGTTTCTAATTACTATGCCATTTTCATCTAGTTTATTTCTAAAAACCCATTTTGATCCTATAACAGAATGATCTTTAGGTCTTTCCACTAATGTCCATACATTATTTCTAGTGAATTGGTTTAATTCTTCTTGCATAGCTAACATCCAATTATTATCTTTTTCAGCTTCTTCAATGGTTTTAGGTTCAATTTGAGAAACAAATGCAAGGTGATTACTAATATTTCTCATAGATGATCTAGTTCTTATTCCTTGAGATGGATCACCTATAATCAATTCCTTGGGATGACTATAAGCGTATCTCCAATCTCTTGGTAGATCTACATCATTATGATTAGTATTAATAACATCAGCATTAGGCGAATCATTATCTTTAGCTTCTTGTTCATGATCTGAAGATACATCAATATTAAGTTTTTCAAGATTGTTTTCGAGAATGTTTGTATCTTCCTCATCATCAATCCTTTTGGAACTTGATGCTAAAGATTCATCAAAAACTACATGAATAGATTCTTCAACAATTAAACTTCCTTTATTGAACACTCTATATGCTTTACTAGTTGTTGAATAACCTAAGAATATTCCTTCATCAGATTTTGCATCAAATTTACCTAAGTTATTTTTACCATTATTATGAAAAACATTTACAACCAAATGCATGAAAATATTTAATGTTGGGTTTTCTATCATGCCATAATTCATAAGGTGTTTTCTTTAAAATAGGTCTTATTAATGCTCTATTTAGGATGTAACATGCTGTGTTAATAGCTTCCGCCCAAAAGTATTTCGGGAGTTTACTTTCACATAGCATGGTACGGGCCATGTCTTCTAGAGTTCTATTTTTCCTTTCAACTACTCCATTTTGTTGAGGGGTTCTTGGTGCAGAAAAATTATGATTAATACCATTTTCATTGCAAAAACTTTCAAATAAGTGATTTTCAAATTCAGTTCCATGATCACTTCTTAGAGACACTATGGTAGTGTTTTTCTCATTTGTTACTTTCTTGAAGAATTTCAGGAATATCGAGAAAGTCTCATCTTTGTGAGCTAAAAACATTACCCAAGTGAATCTAGAGTAATCATCTACTATCACAAGACCATATTTCTTTCCTCCTAGACTTGTGGTTCTAGTTGGTCCAAAAAGGTCCATGTGAAGTAGCTCTAATGGCCTAGAAGTTGAAACAACATTTTTAGATTTAAAAGAACTTCTCGTTTGTTTTCCAAACTGACATGCATCACATATTTTGTTATTTTCAAAATCTATTTTAGGTAGTCCTTTTACTAAATCCATTCTAATTAGTTTTGAAATCAGGTGTGTGCTTGCGTGACCTAATCTTCGATGCCACAACCAACCAATCTCATTCATATTAGCATTATTAGCAACTAAGCAATGATTATTAGTAGACAAATTGTCTAAGTCAATCAAGTATACATTGCCATTTCTATTTCCAATAAAAACAATGCTATTATCAATGGGATTAGCAACTGTGCATATAGAAGATTCAAATGATACTTTAAAACCTTTGTCACATAATTGACTAATGCTAATTAAATTATGTTTCAAACCATCAACATATAAGACATTTTCAATATATGTGGAGGGAGTTATTTGAATGTTACCAAGCCCCAAGATTTGGCCTTTGCCATTATCCCCAAATGTAACTACTCCTCCTCTTTTGCTTTCGAGGGTGATGAATTGATCTTTGTCACCCGTCATGTGCCTTGAGCAGCCGCTATCAAGATACCACTTTCGCTTTGATCTTTTGGCCGCAAGACACTCCTGCAAAGATGATCAAGTCTTATGTTTAGGTACCCAAGCTTTCTTGGGTCCTTCATGGTTAGTAGCAATAAAAACTGTTCCTTTTGGAACCCATATTTTCTTTCCTTTAATATTTAAGTTTTTATTAGGTTTTAGAATTTTACATTCATAAGATTTATGTCCTTTTTGATTACATTTAAAGCATGTAAAATTACTTTGGCCAGCACGCACAAAAATATTTTTCAGTGATTTTTGTTTTCTAAAAGTGTTATACCCTAATCCGGCTTTGTCAAAAACTGCTTTTTGACTATTTAATAACATGTTCAATTTAGTTGAGCTTAAGGTAAACTTATCAACTATGTTCTTATATTTTTCAACCTCTTTCCTTAGTTTATCATTTTCATTGGAAATTAATTCTTTTTCTTTTACCAAAATTTTATTTTCAGATTTAAGTTTCTTAACTTCATTATTAAGATCTTCCTTTTCTTTAATGAAAGTTGAATTTTCATTTTTCAAAAGCTTGTATTTCTTTTTCAAAACCTTGAAATCGCCGACAAGTTCATTAAAAGCATCAAATAATTCATCAAATGCAAACTCATCGCAAGGGTTATCGGAACTTACCTCATCGTTGTCGTCCGCCATAAAACATACATTTGCGACTTCCTTTTGTTCTTCTTCTTCGGAAGAAGATTCTTCGCTATCACTCCAAGTCGCCACATAAGCCTTCTTTTTCTTTTTGTAGGCTTTCTTTAATTTAGGACATTCATTCCTAAAGTGCCCCGGTTTATTACACTCATAGCAAGTCAAGGGGTCTTTCTCTTTTTCTTTGTCCTTGTCCTTGTTCTTATCCTTTTCTCCTTCCCACTTTGCTCCAAATTTCTTCTTGTGGAAGGGTTTCTTTCTCCTCATGAATCTTTTAAACTTTTTAGCTAAGAGAGCAGTCTCTTCATCATCATCATCATCATCATGCTGCTCTCTTCTTCTTTTGCAGCTTTGAGGGCAATCACTTTCTTCTTCTTTGTGTCCTCCTCTACGTGCTGCTTCATTGTCAACTCATGGGTCATAAGTGATCCTAGAAGCTCCTCTAAGGGCAGAGTGTTGAGGTCCTTTGCTTCTTGGATTGCTGTCATTTTGGCTTCCCATGATCTTGGTAGTGACCTAAGAATTTTTCGAACAAGTTCTGAGTTAGTATATGTCTTACCAAGACTTTTTAAACCATTTACAATATCTGTAAATCTAGTATACATGCATGCAATGGTTTCAGATTGTTCCATGCTAAACAACTCATATTTATGAACAAGAATATTAATTTTAGATTCTTTTACTTGGTTGGTACCCTCATGGGTAACCTCTAATCTATCCCAAATCTCCTTTGCGGAATTACATGTGGAGATTCTATTAAATTCATTTGCATCTAAAGAGCAATATAAAACATTCATGGCTTTAGCGTTAAGCTGTGCCATCTTCCTATCATTATCATTCCAGTCCCTTTCGGGCTTAGGAACAATAGTGCCATCAATAACATGTGTGGGTGTACTAGGTCCATTAATTATAACACCCCATAGTTCATAGTCAGAAGCTTGAATGAATATCCTCATTCTAGCTTTCCAATATGAATAATTTGAACCATTAAACAGTGGAGGTCTATTCGTAGAATGACCTTCAGCAAATGATCCAACTTGAGCTGCCATTTGGATCTTTAGCTCTTGATCGTGTGATCAAAATCTAATGAGCACTAGCTCTGATACCAATTGTTGGCCCAGATGACAACCCAAGAGGGGGGGTGAATTGGGTTCTTTAAAAAAATTTAAACCTTTTGAAATATTTGTTTGCTTAGTGTGAGTGAAAGTGAATGCAGATGCAAAAACAAAATACAATCAATAAGATAGAGATAGAGATAGAGATAAAGGAGACACGGCAAACACAAAGATTTTATAGTGGTTCGGTGTATCCAACACCTACGTCCACTCCCAAGATTCACTTGGGTCCACACTATAATCTTCCTTGATTACAGCCGAGTTGTTTTACAAGCTCACAACTCAAACTTGTTGTTTTCCCGGGATCACAACGAACCCAGCTGGTTTTCCGGGCTCACCAGCACAAAAACCCTAACACAAGCTATACCAAGCTTGTACCGAGGTAAGACTACCTCCACTAGTTCAATCCCCCAGATTGAACTAGACACAAACAAAAGAAATATTGTTTTTCAAGTACACAGCTCCTCAATGAGCAAATAATCAAGTAAATGAACAAGGTTTAGAAAAGCCTGATTTGTAGTTGGTTGGCTTTTGAGCTTTTCTTCTTTTCTTCTTCTCCTTGCTAGATTGAATCAAGCCTCAGCTCCGATTCTTCACAGTTGAAGCAGTTGAGAAGGATTGAAAAGCAAGAAACTGATCCTCTTTCTCCAATTTGGGAAATCCACCAAAACTTTGATTTGAATGCCTTGGATTCCTCTTGAGCTTTTTGGAGTGGAGTGGATTTGAGCTAGAAGGTTTTTCTCTTGAGATTCAGGCTCTCTCTTTTTCGGATTTTTGAATTGGGATTTCTCTATTTCCGTTTTTCTTCTTTGTTTTTCCGTTCTTGTTTTTGAATGATAGTCTTCCCTTTTTATAGATTTCTTTCAAACCATTTTTGGAAGAAAACTATCCGTTGGAGTGTACCTTGCAACAAAATATATCCGTTAGAAATAAAGTAAAATAGAAATATTACCGTTAGAGCTGATCTGGCAATTTGATTTTTCGTTCCAGGTGGGTTGGAGTCGACTCTAACTTTTCTGGAGTCGGCTCTAACTCGAAACACTTTAATCCGTTAATTCTGGAGTCGTCTCTGACTTTTCTGGGGTCGACAAGAAACTTTTCTGGAGTCGACTCTAACAGACCGGAGTCGACTCTAAGTCGGGGCCAGAAAAATCAACGTTCTGTCTTTTCTGTTAGAGTCGGCTCTAACAGTCTCGGAGTCGACTCTAACTTCCGTGCCAGATACTGGAGTCGGCTCTGTGATTCTCGGAGTCGACTCTAATGTCTGCAATCTTACCTAGACATTAGATTCGATCCAGAACAAGATTTAACTCCTGATTTTGATCATTCAATCGACTTATAATCTGAAAAACTTAATCAAAATCATTAGAGCCTTCAATTGTTATACTCAAATAGTTTTGTTAATCATCAAAATCATCAATTGGGTCAACATGGAGGAAGTTTCAAGTAGGAAGACTCAAGATCAGCAAAGTCATTTTTTCGCGAGCTAGCACTCCCGAAAATTCGATCATTCGGGGCTTCGCGTGGACGATACTAGAGGCCGGATGATTGAACGGCTGCAGAGCACAAAAGAATTTACCAACTATCCTTAAGGTAAGTGATATGATCCCTAGATCTTAAGGCATGATTCAAGGCAAGAAGTACGACTTCTTACCTTGAGGATCAAGATATGATCTTGATGATTTTATTTATATGCATATTTTAGATCAAGCGATCCTATATATAAGGCAAAGATATGATCTTGATGCATATTAGATAGATTAATATGTAATCTTTTAGTTTTCGCATTGATAATAATTATCAAATTTTAAAAATATGCATGCCTCGAAGTTTATTTCTCCCTACAGCTTCGACACTGGTCTCGGCCTTCACCATCATCAGCGTCGGTCTGAGCCTTCACTGACACCAGTGTCGTTCTCAGCCTTCACCGAACACCAACGTCAGTCTTGGCCTTCCATCGACACCAGCGTTGGTCTTGGCCCTTCACTGACTCCGGAGTCGATCCTCCCCTGATAGAGTTCTCAATGAACCGAGCCCGTACAGCCCACCAAACTGTCTGATAAGATATGGCCCATCTACCGCCTGTGGCCATCACATGGCCCACCTACCGACTGCGATGCATGCCCAACAAGACCTGGCCTACCAACCGTCTGTGGCACCGCATCTAACAAGACCTGCTACAACCGTGACCTACTAGTCCTGACAGGCCATAAGGCAAACATGCCCAATTACTGCTAGCCTCACCGCTCATCCCATGCCAGACAGTGACACCTTGGGATCAACAACTATCCAAAAAGGGATAAGAGGGACCCCCGATCAGGTATAAGAACCTTCGCTCATAATGAAAAGGAGATTACAAGCTTTGATTAATTTTCTCAAATATCCACTATTATTTTTCAGATCACTTACTTGAGCGTCAAAGGGTTTCCGTCGGAATAATCGGTCTTAGGAACTTTTTGCAGGATCCCACTCCAAGATGGAGGCATTGAACCCGTCCTCAAAGGTAATCGGATTCTGGATCTTACCAGACATTCCAGAGAAGTGATTTGGTGACAACACATGGCAGACTAGATATTAGATGCAAAATGCTAAATTGGCTCAATTAGATAATGATTTTGATGATGTTATGAATGAGATCGATGGCACCATAGTATCCAGAGTCTCAAAATTTCAACCAAAAAGCTTTGATGAGATTATGAGGAGTTCCTAAGAAAATATCTTTATAGTAGGACTATCGATTGATCCAATATAAGGTGTTGCTAAGAATAAACCTTTGTGATTGCTAGCAACCTTACGGATAAAGTTGATGTTTCTATCTCCTTCTTCTAGCTATTATACTTTGGCCTTTTATTTTTTAAAAAAAATTCTTATTTTATTTTTTCTCCAATTTTTTCTATTAAATTTATGCTCATAGGGTGTGATTATAGTTTTACACTATCCTATCGTAACCCTTCTCCTTTATCCGTATACTTGGAACTAGTTAAGTATAAAAAAACTCATGCGTAAATGAAATTACTAAAATTAAAATTGATGAAATTACTAAAAATGATTATTTTTGGTATTTAGGATTGATTATTGATAAGGATGGAAAGATCGAGGATGACGTTGTTCATATGATTAAAGATAAAATAAAAAATGCAATTGAAATATTATATGATCATAAAGTACCTGCCAAGTTGAAAAAAAAATTATAAGACGATCATAAGATCATCTATACTTTATTGCATATAATATTGAACAATTAAAAAAATACATGTATATAAGATGAATATGGTGAGAATGAGAATGTTAAGATGGATGTGTAGTAATATAAAAAAAAGTAAAATAAAAAATAAAATAATTTATAAAAAGTAAAGGTAGTTTTAATGAAGGATAAATTAAGAGATAACTTAAATGGTTTGGACATGTGCAATGTAAACTTAGAGACGCACATATACAAAAAAATGACTTGATATATATAAAGAAAAAAAATAGAAGTAGATCAAAAATTATATTAAAAAATAATAAATAAAGACTTAAAATTTTTATATTTATAAAAAATATAATTCAGAATAGAGCTAAATTGAAAAAAAGCATTCATGTAGTCAATCCCATAGTTTGAGGCTAAAGCTTTGTTGTTATTGTGGTGATAATTCTTTCTTTGATTTTAATTTAGCTTATGTTCATTGCTCTCTGCAGCTTCCAAGAGATTTAAATTTTCCTCTGTTATTGTATCCTTGTCTTCTGCAACTCCAAGAAGGTTATTTTTTATTGCTGCCTTCTCCTTTCAATATCTAATATTCCAATACTCTAATACATTCCAACTGCTTTCAACTTTGCACCAATGCCTTGACTGCATCTTCTGATGTATGGCTCCATCTCTCCAATCTAAACAAGTGGCAGATATTTTATGGCATTTGAGCCAAATCCGATTCAAAAACATGATCTAACCTTCAAAACAAGTTAACCCTGAGCTCATTACAGTACCGTAGTGTACGAGCGATGGAGATTCCCCCCGAACTTCTTCGAAAATGGAGTGCATGAGTTTCCACGAACTCCATCTAATTTCTAAATCACCAGTCATGCAAAACTACAAAGCCAAAAGATAAAGAGGAACAGCCAACCGCAGGTGGTAACGTAACAACGACTCTGGAATATGGGGCGACGCCTGAGGACACTAAAACTCCAAAGTTTAGTACATCGTAGTCTACTATATATAATTATTATTATCTTCGTTGCTTGAGCCGATCAATGCGAAATTTTCTTTTGGTTCCTCTCTTGTCCTGACACACTGCAACCTTCCAAGATCGAGGTCTCTTTCATGCCACGCGATCACTTGCAGTACTTTCGTAGAACATCCATGCAACCGGAAGGGAACGAATTAGTGATCGATTGCATCACGAGATCACAAATATATTAGTTTGAACAAAACGTATCAAGAACTAAACTATTTATATATCCAACTTGCTTGACCTGGCTTACGAGTTGATTCTCAAGCATCAACCAAATCGTACGTTTTATTAGCTTCTTTAATTTATTAGCGAGCAAAAGAAAACCATACGGCTCGCAATAAAAAGAGAAATATTGAAGATATATAGAAAACAAATATTATGAAATTTTATATGATATATTTCCATTTGTCAATACTCTAGCTTCAAATTTCTAGGCTGGAAAATTGTTCTAACCCAGTGAAACCATCCATGTGCCGGCCGTTTCACATCGCATCGAGTTGAGACAAGAACTCAGAGTTTAATTCTTGATTTAGACGTTAACAGTTTGATACATAGGGATGAGTGGAATGCAAAATATTAAAATATTGCATGCATGCAGGCTGGCAGTAAATGATAAGGATTAAAATAATCTTATTTATCAACGTGGCTCAGAGATAACCATTGCCTTGGGTTTCCCTTAAATCTATTGATCCAAGAAATATGTTACCAAACGCTAGCCACGTTCACCCCGTCACTGGAACGAGGAGTGCATGTCAGGTGCTCATTTCTCCGAAGGTGCAAGCAATCTATGTCTTAAGTGTGGAGGGTGCAATCTTTTCTTCTTCTTTTTTTTCTCTTTTTTTCTATTGCGATCATCGTGCCGTCAAAGCTAAGCTAGGTAAGTTTTGACATCAATCCACCTTTTTCACCCAAGGACGTGTGAAAAATGTTTTCTGTTTTCAATAAAAAATAATTTTATTTAATTATTAATATTTTAAAAATATTTTTATTGAAAAAAAAAAAGATCATAAAGGTTGCATGATGAAAAAGATGATGATAATAATAAAATAATTTAGATACATGATGATGGTAATAAATAATAAAGATATAGTGACATTAAGCTATAAATGATAGCAATGATAATTATATTATGACGGTAATACTGGTGGTGAACATATTATAATGGTGGTGATGGTGATAAAGATGTGAAGATATGATGATGATCGTAACACTAGTGATGGATAGTAGAATTATGATGATGATAGTGATTAGTGATGGTATACGATGATAATGATTGCGAAGGATGGTATAATGATGCGCATCTTTATGTACCAAAGGCGATGCACAAGTCTTTTTCTAGTTAGATGATGTTATATGATGGCAAACATTAAAAAATATTATTTTATTTTAAAAAATATTTTAAAAATATTGTTTAATATAGTATATGTTTAAAAAATAAAAAATATAATTTTTAATTTTTTATAAAATATTAGATTTGAACATAAAATATAATTTAATTTAAAAAATATTTTTAGTTTCCTGTAACTAAACTTGCTCCAGAGATCCTGAAGGGCGTCGTTTGGTAGGTGCAAGACTTTACAATAGTTTGGTTCCAACTTAGTTCAAATGTAATGCAACAGCTAGCGCTAACGCCAGTACCTGATTATTTTGAACTCTAAATTACAGAGGTTAATTAGTACAATCTTGACAGTTTTACTCCAAAATTAATTATCCCATCCTGCAAGAAGAAATTTATTTTGAACTAAATACTCTTAAAATGCTTTCTTTGTTCTAAAATAAAATGGATTATCAAAGAATTTTAACCAAAAAAAAAATATCGAACTGGATTTGCCTTTTGTTGGAGTAGAGAGAGTGTGAGGTAGTGTGTTATAGATTCAATGATAGCTTCTTGTGAGAGGGAATGAATCATGCAGAGACATAGGAAGGTCCAGCTATAGACTTTTGGATCCTTTCTTATTCAATTGATAGATTCCTGGCGCAAAGAATGAACCTTTCATTACACATGATAAGACTTATTTCCACTTGTTTGTACCTTCTTAGTTCAACATACAATGCATCCAAATTTCCATTCCATTTGATGGGACCAGTTGACCCCATAAAAAATAAAAATTTTGAATGGCCCATCTTGACAGCGGCGTCGGTCTCAACGTTGGCCGCGTCCCACCTCGACTTGACATCGGCCACGGCTCACTTTGACCTCAACGTCCGCGATGGCCCACCTCGGCCTCGGCAATCGGCCTCGCCCCGTTTGGCCATCTCGGCTCCAAGGCCGACGGCTCCAAGACCGACGGCCCCAAGGCCGGCACCTCCAAGGCCGGCACCCAAACCGGCACCTCCAAGCCGGCACCTCCAAAACCGGCACCTCCAAGGTCGGCACCTCCAAGCTAGGCGGCCCGAGCACTTCCCAGCGGCCCCGGCACCTTCCCAAGCCCGGCCCGGCATCTTCCTAGCTGGCCCCCTACGTCTCCAAGCTAGGCGGCCCCGGCACCTCCCAGCCGGCCCTGGCACTTCCTAGCCGGCCCCGACATCTCCAAGCTGGCCGGCCCCGACCCTTCCTGGTCGGCCCTTCTCGGCCCCGGCGTCTCCAAGCCCGCCGAGTCGGCCCCGACCCTTCCTGGTCGGCCCTTCTTGGCCCCGGCATCTCCAAGCCCGCCGAGTCGGCCCTGACCGCCCTGGCCAGCTGGGTTCAGCCTCGACTCCCCCGAGAGGGTCAAGGTGTCCCAGTTCTCCCCAGCATGGCCCCAGCAGTTCAAGAAACCGCCTCTCTGACTCGCACCGCCTGACAATGCCAGGTCCACCTACTACTGGCCACGTTGTTGATGGGACTAGACCCAACTACCCAACAACCCCGCTGGCTGATGGGACTTAGCCCACCAACCGTCGCTTTCTCCCTTTCCGATGGGACATGACCCACCAACCAGCGCAGATTCATGCAACTTCCAAGAACTCCGCAGACATTCCCTCCTCACGAAATCCCACGTCATCATGCCAGGGTCAACCCCTATAAAAAGGTGAATCCACCCAGTAAACAGGTATGCGCGATAATCCCCGAAATTATTGCCTTAGCATTCAGGAAGGAATCCTCCTCCGGAGACCTCTTTCTCATACTAAAAAAGGCTCACTCGAGCCCCTCTTCAGCTGGGACCTCAATTGCTAACTTGGGCGTCAGAGGGTCCCATCGGAGACCCCCCTCCGGTCCTGGGACTTTTCTACAGGTAACCTGGTGAAGAAGAGCCTGGAGAAGCATTCCGTTCGCGTCCAGGATAGGTGATTGAGCGTCATCACCATTGACTAAGAAATTCGATATAATCCAAATACTTCGATTTGAAAATTTATTTAGATTGCATAGCTGGACCTGTCAATTAAGATAACCTCGGCAATATAAATTCTATTTGATGGATTGTGAGTTCTTGGATTTGAACAACCATATAGACTAACTAGTAATGGTCTCCCAAAGGGCAGGTACAAGCATAGTTTAAACAATTTTTCCCCCAGAAAACATAAGAATTCCTACCATAACATAGGCAACAAGATTGACATGAACACAACCCTGACCTACTGCAGCATCTCCATTGTCCTTTGTCCACATCACCCTAACATTCTGCTTGAAATTCCAAAACCAAGGGCGAACCGGCAGAGAATTTTCAGACCCTTTAACAGTCCTAATTAGCTACGAAAAGTATTTAAAAAATCATTTTTCATCACAGTTGAGCATCTCAAAAAGCATCCTTCTTTATTTATCATAGAAATCCTAACAAGTAGGGCATTTGAAAGGAAACAGGCTTTGAAATGTCAGTGAGAAAGGAGGTTGCTAAGCACCAACCAGAAGGGTAGCTGAAAGTGATCAGATGACGTTAATATCAGCACTTGAAAGCCTCTTTCCACTAAAATAAAGCACAGTGATCAACACATTGCAATCATTTAAATAATTTTCCTCTGAAATAAATATAAAATTTTAATAGGTCATCCATGGCGTGGCTGAGTCTATGCATTAGGCCAATAGGATGCTATTCCAAATTATGAGATGCTAAAGCTTCATTAAAGGCCTTTATAATAATCATAATAAAGAAGGGATGATACCAGGTTAAGCCAAAAAAGATTTAACCCTTCTAGGCTCATAGGACCAAGATTCTTGGCATGTGAGCAGTGCCCTTGCAACAATAGGCATGCAGGCTTCCCGGTCCATCCGCACTCCCTAGGAGTTATAAGAGGCTGTCGAGGATTGCACTCCCAACAAGCGTCAAAGAGAGGACTCTATCAACACAAGATGGGCAGGAAACCTTGCTGCTCTGGAGAAGATCTCAACAGAGGAGCTTGGACAGCAGAGGAGGACAGAATCCTTGAAGCCTACATCAAAGCCCATGGAGAAGGGAGATGGAGAAGCCTCCCTAAGAAAGCAGGTTCAGAGAATCACAAAACCAATTCTCTTCTCTTCATTAGAAAATACCGTGTCACTGCTTTGTAATCCAATGGTAGTCTCATTTCTCATCATGGTTGTCTTCTAGGCCTCAAGCGATGTGGAAAGAGCTGCCGGCTTCGATGGCTGAACTACCTTCGGCCTGACATCAAGAGAGGGAACATAACGCATGAAGAGGAGGACCTTATCATTAGGCTCCACAAACTCTTAGGAAACAGGTAATGCCTTGTTATGTAACACCTTGTTATATAATGGTTTCATGGTGATGTGATTGTGAATTGTGTTCTTAATCATGCCCTCTGACAAATTCTCTTGCAGGTGGTCGTTAATAGCAGGGCGATTACCAGGGCGAACAGACAATGAAATCAAGAACTATTGGAACACTTGTTTGAGGAAGAAGGTCCAAGGCCAGCACCAAAGTAAGAGGTGTGAGACATCAATCAATGAAGCACCCCATTTGGTTCGAACAAAGGCTACTCGGTGTGCTAAGATGATCATCAAACCCCAGCAGCACATTGCTCAAAGCCAGGAGAAAAATGTAGCTATCGAGCCAGCCATGACTGGAGATCTAGCTACTGAGAGGGTAACAAACTCCAAGTCTGATGAAGCCACTTGGTGGGATGCGTTGGTGGGGCTGGACAAGGGCAGTAGCTCCCCAACGGAAGCTCTGAACTTTGATTTTATGAAGCTATGCGAGTGTGAATCATCATGCAACAACCAGACGAGAATTGAGGGCTGCAGAAGTTTGCATGAAGATTGGATGAGTAATACAGCACTACTCGATTTTGAACTGGAGCTCAAATCCCTGGACAGCTTCCTTAACTGTGAAGAGGGATGGTTGGGAGGAGAGCTTTAGGATGAGGATCAAATGAGTTTTGGATTGGATAAAAAGAGCTGTTGTCCAAGTGAAATCACTAGGGCATGCACAGCTCTCACTGTCTTGTGCTCTGTTGTAGCGCACAAATAAGATTGCCATGATCAATCCAGGTGGAAACAGAGCCTAATTTCATGATCTATCCATCACCTTTGTACTAGTATGAGTATGAATCCATGAATTCTCGTTTGTTAGTGCAACTTCAGCACTCCATGACAGTGCAAGGGATCAGTTCAGAGGTGTAGCATGCAGACAAAAAAGAATCATGAATTATGATTTGGAGAGCATGTCTTTTCTTCTGATGAAAGCATTAAGACTAATTAACTACTCATCAAGACCAATGAATAGTGATTTAAAATCCTAGTCACTAGCAAGCAACCACACAAACAGAATCAACTAGCAAGCAACCACACAAACAGAATCCAACAAGCACTAGAGTGATGGTTTAATATCTACCCAACACAAAGCAGTAACTACAAGATTTTGTGTCCTAATGCAGGGGTCAAGTTAAAAATAAACGCATGCAAGGACTCACGGGAACACGGGGGGTGGGAGGGGCGAAGGTGGGGGATGATTATAATTCTCAGAAGATCTAAAACGGATGTTTTACACTCGCTGCCAAATTGAATGATGGAAATTGTGAAATGAAAATCTGATATAGGAGGTTTACAAGGATTACAGACAATAACATTATGTCTTCAATATCCTTTACCTGATTGAATTATCTCGAGTAATACTTTTAATGGCATTTAAATGGTGTTTCATAATTGGATGATTTGATGCACAAGCAAAAGATCTCAGAAGTATGATTTTTTCTATTTATAAGTATTTGAATCTTATACATCACAATTTGTCGTGTTTTCATGTTACAAGTCGCATTATTGATTTGGTGGTAGGTGTAATGTTGCCTTCGCACTTGACTAACCTTTATATATATGGTGGAATTATAAGACTCAAGATTTTAAAATGGTGGTCCACCCATTTCCACATTCAGAGATGGAGTTGGATGTGATATACAAGGCATAAAATGCTTCTAGAGAAAACAATATTTTAATAAAAACCTTTGCGTTGCCTTGTGCCACTAAAACTTCTTGATGTTCAGGCAAATAGTCCTACAAATGGAGCATAAGATCCTCTCTTTTCAACTTATTAGGTGACTTGAGTCTGTAGTTAGAAAGACCCATGAGACAGGACATCTACTGGTCTTTCAAATTCCAAGTGATAGGTAGGCAATTAGATGGACTCCTAGTTATCATGTTTGATTAATGTGACCACTTGGGGCATCAATATATCCATCAAAGTCAAATTCCTAGCATGCTAGTTTGATCATTGGCATATATGCATCATCATTCCTCCTGTTCATTTTAATTTTCTTCTTATGGTTTCATATACCATGGAAATTCATAACATTTTGAACTTTACCAATTTTCCAAATTTGAAACTAGATCGATAACTTGTATTTTAAAATCTTTCAGTATGCCAGGCTGGATGAACTTACACCAATATAAGAACTTGAACATATATTTTAATATTTTTGGGGAAGATACTTTTTAGCAGCCATTAATGTGCACTAAATGTTTGCTATGCTCACATAATGCTAGCTTGGCAACTGTGGCATTTATCTAAATGCTTACATCTTAGACCAATTATTGAAGTTGCAACTGATTCTCTCATGCCATGTGACACAGGAAATTTTTTGTCTGCATAAGAATTTTTTTTTAGCACCCCATTGTATTACTCATAATTTTTGCCATGTAAGTAGGACAGAGGAGCTAATGTGCACTTGATTTTTCTGCTATAGAACTATATGCATATTGACTACAGTTTTCCGCCCATTGATCTCTCACATAGCTCCATTATTATTAACCAAGCAACCATAGAAAAGTTTACATTGCAATGTTAGCCTAAAAACATGCCGGTCTACAAGCCCTTAGCCACATATTTTCCTCATTTAAATGAGGAACTTTGGTGGTTGTCTACGAAATTGAACCCATTGTAAACTCTAGCATGGAAAACTTGTATGCAAGAGGATAGAAAACCGATCTTCTTGTCTACCAACTTGGACCAACTGTAAAATCTTGCATGGAAAACATGAATGTAAGAGGATAGAAAACCTGTCTTCTTACACATAAATCCAATCACCCAATTAATCATAGTGATATATTCTGTCCTTTTTCTTTCACAAAAGCTCAAACTTGATGGACTCATGGTGAGCCACCTCTGAAACTTTTTTCATGTTACAATTTCTCAAAAACCTGAATTGAACTCAGGAAGCACTAATTGAGAGTGTGCGTCTGAAGACACTGTTCCTGTAGTACCTTTCCAGCACATCTTGGTCCACAAAAACACTCTCACTAAGTGACTATTAATCAGTCAATTGGCTTTTTGTATGCGACATCCCACATGTGCAACACTTAATTCCTTAGTCAGCATGACAAAAAAAATATTATTTCTTTATGATTTCCCTCGACCCAAGGCCTAAAGAGCCACAAAAATAATGGAAGCCTGAGACCCTTTATGATTTCGTTGATGCTAACGATTTTAATGCTGAGGTAAGAAATGTTATTTCTTTCTCTGTTGCCTGTTTTAACCCAAATATTATAGCTAACAGGAGTCAATGAAGTATCTATTGGAACAATGGGCAAACAAAACTCTTGGTCAGAGCACTTAGTTACAATAAGTTGTCTTTCATATTCTTAATGGTTTGGGTCACATTATGAATCAAACTGTGATCTGCAAAAGATCAAAGGTTTTAGTACTGCCTAAAATCAGCTGTTACCCTTCTGTCAACCAAGAGATGACGCCAAATGTCTGGCCAAGCTAACTTAAGTGCTAGTTTTCTGTAAATATTAGAAGACTTGAATTCATTACAAACATGATCCTAGCTAGCAACTCTTGTGATTACTTAGTAGACTTAGTAGACTATCAGCCACCATGACAAGTTATATCAAAGCAGTGCCTATTGATTCCTAAACCAGATCCAGATCAGCCCTCTATGTTTTCTACCATATAATCCATTCCTACTTGTTGCATTGCAGAGGCATGGAGAGGTGCAACAAAAAGTGTCCAAGAATTATAGGACCATCCTATGATTACACCAGTTGAATGCAAGAAAATTCATAATTAATCTATGAACAACTAGGCCATAACCATAGATGATGATGAGCCAGCCATAACCTAAAGGAATAAAGCTTCTTCTGTTCTGTTAAATTAATTAGAGAATTGTTGTTAAAGCCTCCCCTTTCAGAAATTTTGTTCATTTTGTGAGGTAATATGGCAACCTATCGGTAGTCTGAACCATATTGAATAGTAGAGATCATGTGATAGCGCTACTTTTCTATGCTACAATCTACTTCTGTCAATAAAAAGCCCACAGGTATATATATATATTACCATGCTACGGGCTTAGGGGCCAAGTAATCAAGACGTAAATTGTGCGTCCTTTGGCTTAAGCTGAACCAAAGAGAGCTGGAAACCTTTCCAGCATCCACATTATACAGATCCTTAGCACAAACAAACATTGCCGAAGAATTTTGTGAATATTTAATACTATATTGATTATGTATCATAAAGATCATAAGAAAGTAAACAATACTTTTTGCTCAATCTTTCGAAATAAGATTCTAAATTATAATAAATAAAATCAGAATGGACTTAATACATGACTCATATGTGTTAACAGACATTACAAATAGGTTGTGTGTGTTTGTAATTAAAATTAAATGTAGACACCAACTTTTAACCTAACAAGGACATCAGGACTTGAACGTAAAAAATATGTTAGCGATCATGCTAATAAGTATTTAGTTCTACATCAATTATATACTAAAAAAAACTCTTGTTAACTTATACAGAATTAAAAAGCTTGAATAATACTTTCTATTTTTATATATGAGATTTTAGGCTCTCTCTTTCTCTCTCTCTCTCTCTCTCTCTAAGGTAGTGTTTGAAATAGGGAACAAGAGGGGATATCCCATTTTATTTTCAAAAGCCATAACTATAAGGTAGTGTTTGATAGAAAAAATATTATCCATGGATAAGTGTACGGGATAGAGTTTGTCCCTGGCTATCCCTAGGAATATCCCTTGGCTATCCCATTGATCATATCAAATGCAAAAAGGTAAATCCATAGGATAACTTTTTTTTACTCTTATTTAGAGGGATAATCAGCTATTCTTGCATTTTCTAGGGAATAAATTGAGGGGATATCCCATGATTAACCATGGATTATCCCTTTGGTTAACTTTATTTCCAACTATCCCTTATAGTTATGGATTTTGGAAATAAGAGGAGATATTTAGGGGATATCCCCTCTTATTCCCTATTTCAAACACTACCTAAAGGACAGCTGGGAATAAAGTTAACCAAAGAAAAAAATGCAGGAATAGCTGGTTATCCCTTCAAATAAGAGTAAAAAAAAGTTATCCTATGGATTTACCTTTTTGCATTTGATATGATCAATAGGATAGCCAAGCGATATTCCTAGGGATAGCCAGAAGATAAACTCTATCCCCTACACTTATCCATGGATAATATTTTTTTCTATCAAACACTATCTAAATTGTGTGTGTGGGAGCACGTGCAACCAAGGAAAACTCAGAAGGTGGCCAAGAAAGCATGTTCCAAAGTTTTCTTGAAATATACCCAACCCCAAAAAGATTAGCCTAAGTATGCGGGGCAAGTGGTTCACATCACCTCTGAAGGACTAGAGTACTGTCTTGCATGCGCCAAGCTATGGAAGCCTGGTTGCATTATTATTGACAAGTCGGTTCGATTGCAGTACAAATGGAAACAAAACCTGGATGCATGGAGTATGTGAAGTCAGGATCATGTTCGTTGGCACCAAGTAATTGTGCGTGAACAATCTCTTACCGCATCACGGATTCACCTTTGGACGATAATGACAAAAGAAAGCAAGTTCCATGTACACAATGGAGGATAATGACAAAAGAAAACAAGTTCCACGCAATGGCAACCATTTGAATGGATTGACGCACCACACAGCAACCAATAAAGTCTATCTACTAATAATGTAAGGAAGTGAAATATAGCTGCTGCAAGTCCAAAGCGTTGCTTGACGTACAGGTAAGCACATGATTAACAACTAATTTCACAAAGAAAGAAGAGGTTTTAAAGTCAGCACCAGTTATATTACAACATCATATGCTTGGCCCCACCATAAACCAAACAAAGTTCAACATGACACCAATGCATCAAGTGGGCCTCCAAAGGACTCCCTAGTGCCAAACATAGCATTATAAATTTCTTAGGACTCCAGATAAACATCAGTTAGTGCTAACAAGATTAGCAACATTCTCAAAGAATAGCCGATAAATCATCATAACCAACCCAACAAGGAAAACAAAGAATGTTATTGCATAGAAAGAATGGTGCTCTAAACCTTGAATCCTCAAAAAAGAAGGGTATTTGCAAGCAGCACAACTCATCTTCGTCAGAAAGTGGCAGCTCTGTCATCATTCATCTAATCCCAAAAAATACTTTACAATCATGAATCCAAAAAAAAAACAAAAAAAAAAAAGCTTATCCTTCCCTGTGCAAGTAGCCAGAAATCCTGCTTGAATACCACCATGTATTTTCTCTTAGCCCCATGCCATGGAGGACGCATGGTTGATCAACAGCTTCCCATCAATCCCAAAATTCTGTTGTTCTAAAGAGATGTTAATGTTAGAGCAAACAATGAAAATCACATTAATAAAAATTCAATAAAATCCATATGATTCCAATTTAAATGTGGGCAGTGAAATTGCTCAAGAGTTCCTAAAGGGTTCGATTGCACCAAGACTAAGAAGCAAGAGATGATTTCGTAGAGAGTAAAAGCCTTGCAAAGTTAAACTCTAGAGCCTTTCTTTATAACCTGACAAACAAATCAACAAAATCACTAATTCGAATGTTTAATCCAATCACCACAAATCACATGACATACATGGAACAGATTGCCTAATGATCAAATGTTTTGCTAAACTATAGCTAACCTTTCTTAAGACTTCATGGAATTAACAAAAAAAAAAAGGTTTATATTTTGGTGTTGATTCACCATAGAAGTAAAAACATGCACACATTAATGAACTAGAAAAAGAAAATTTATGGATTCCTAGTTTTACACAAATACAATTTTTCAGAAGAGGAGGCAGGAAAAGCACACATTAATGAAAAATTACGAGTCTCTAGTTTTAGAGATACCATTATTTTAAAAGAAAAAGAAGAAGAAGACTGACAATAATGATCCTAAAAAAAAACAAGAATTTTGAACAATTTTGACCAAGAGATTGCATTTCCATTATCATTAAGGCAGTCTGGATGCCAGATTAAGTTGTCCAAAGATGCTGTGCACGTATGAAAAGGTCTTAAGAACTGAAGAAAGCAGTTGAAGAAATATAATGAACCAGATGTGGCTGCAGAGAGCATTATCCCCATTTTTTAAGGACAGTGTAAATCGCCTTATCAGCCGAATGCCTTATTCAAAATTTTTGGAATTATCAGTAACATCGGGCTTCCAATATCCCATAATTTTCTCTTAGGTTGTTCTTATTTGCTCAGCAATTCCCAATTGGGTGGGGAGTTATAGGATTATATGTTCAAGCTTTTAAACAGCCCCTTAAGCTGATACTTAATATGTTGGGTAATGGGCCTATTATTTCTTATTGGGCCTATGGAACTACCATTAAGAAATGGGCCTTGAATATCCATTACCCATTAAGGTTTGAATGAGAAATTGATAATGTTTAGTCCCACATCAAAAATTTTGAGTAAAGGTGGTTCACTTATATGGAAACCCTTTCCGTCATGCATAGTTCCCTGGGCTCACCATAGGTAAGAGCTAGAGGATGATGCGTAGCATCACCCATGCACGAAGGGCGCAATGGCGCTTTGTAGGTGCACTTTGCACTTTTCACGTGGAGCCTGACTAAATTAAAATGAGGAGCTAAGATCAAATGGTTGATCGTTGAACATGATGATCGGATCAAGATCAGACTAATCATTGGATCTAGTTTGATCAAATGATGATTGACCTTTGGATAAGAGACGGTTGACCATCCGTGGACCGTTGGTGATAAGATGACCCATCATGAAGCGGCGTATCAAATCAACCATCGACCGTTGGTGATAAGACGATCATTCCGATCATGAAACGATATATCAAAGTCGTGCAACAACTTATCGGATCACGTGATCATCAAATCACGATGGTAAATCAGTGTATTGGGTCGTGGATCGGCTTATAGGATCGAGTGATCATCAAATCACGATTGAAAATCAATGGATCAATGGATGATAAGACCCTCCATTCATGTCTCTTGATCATATCCAATTGAAAAATCACGATAGAAATTAAATTCGTAGGGATGCATCCAATAGATGCCTTAAGATTATAAATAGGGCATGCCATTCTCATTCCAAATCTTCCAAAATTCATCCAAGTATTCAAGAGTACTTGCATACTCTAAAGTTAAGCGAGTATAGCAATTTTTTGGTTCGCTGTTCTAGTGAATTGTAGTATTGCTTTTATCAAAAGAAGACTGTTGTATCTTGGGAGACAATCGTCACAAATCCATAAGCACCTGTGCGGGATGAAATTGTCTTAGGAACACAGAGTGCAACTCTAGACTCGTCTTTGATCATAGTAGCATACACCATAAGTCTTCAACATGATGAAGAGTGGATCATCCTCTTTCTACCCTTGGAGCATAGCACGCATTCGACCAGCCCCAAGTCGTGTGAATATGTGGATGAGGATGATGCACTGTATCTCCTTCTGTATGTGGATGATATGCTCATTGCCAGCAGGAGTGTTGAAGCAGTGAATAGACTGAAATATGCATTATCAACAGAATTTGAAATGAAGGATTTGGGGTCAGCTAGGAAGATACTTGGGATGGAAATTTACAGAGATAGGACCAAGGGAATTCTACACTTGTCATTAGGTGGATATATTCACAAGGTCCACTCTTCCACATAGACACAAGTATCATGTTCACATCTAGAAAATCCAAGGCCCAAAATAAAAGTGTCAAACCTTTTGTACCACTGACGGGGTGACTGCTTCAAACCATAGAGCGATTTCTTTAGTAGACACACTTTTTCTTCCAATCCAGATTCCTTGAAACCCTCTGGTTGCTTCATGTATATCCTCTCCTCTAGACTCCCATGTAAGAAAGCCGTCTTCACGTCCATCTGCTGCAACTCCATACCATGTTGTGCTACGAGAGATAACAACACACGAATTGAAGCATGACGTACCACTGGAGAGAATACCTCTGTGTAGTCCACTCCCTCTCTCTGTGAGAACCCCTTAGCAACAAGCCTTGCTTTGTATCTGACTCCACCTTGCTCTGAAGGTGCCTCCTTCTTTGTGAACACCCATTTTGAACCAATGGCCCGAGCATCTCTAGGTAGATCCACTAGCTGCCATGTCTTGTTCTTTTCCAGGGACTCCATCTCCTCCATCATGGCCTGCATCCATGAGTCTCTTTCTGAACTTTCCATGGCTTCTTGGAAGGTCTCTGGATCTTCATTTGCAATGATTAGAGCATAGGAAATCATGTCATCAATGCGATACCGAGCAGGTTTGATGATGGTACGCTTTGCCTTGTGTAGTGCCACACCCCTTTGATCATCTCTCAAAGCTGAAGTGTGTGACTCCACCTGCACCTCCTTTTGGATTGATGGCTCTTCTGGCTGATCCTTTACATGTATTGGAACATTCATACCAAACTCCACCTCAAAAGAAGCATGTTTTGAAGTAGAAGTAGAAGGTACATCACCTGTCAGCCAATGCTGTCCACTGCTGTCCTGTTCAGCCTTTTCAGCTCCATCTGCAATCTCTGACCTCTTCAAGATGCTCTTCTCATCAAAAATAATGTCTCTACTGATGATACACTTCTGTGAATCTGAACTCCATAGCAAATAGCCTTTAACTCCCTGTGGATACCCGATGAAGATCAGCCTTTGTGATTTTGGGTCCAGCTTGCTCCTTTCAGTTGCCTCCACATGTGCATAGGCTGGGCAACCAAAAATCCTTAGGTGTCCAAGCTCCACCTTCTTCCCACTCCAGATCTCCTCTGGAATGCCTCCATCAAGTTTTCTATTAGGGGACCTGTTAACAAGAAAACCAGAGAACATAATTGCATCACCCCAAAAGACCTTGGGCAGTGATGCCTGCAGCCTCAAACACCTAGCCTTCTCTGTCAATGTACGATTCATCCTCTCTGCCACACCATTCTGCTGGGGAGTCATCCTTACTGTGTAATGGCGTTGGATCCCATTTTCCTCACAGTAGCTTCTGAATTCATTGCTTGTATACTCCCCTCCATTGTCAGATCTCAAACACTTCACTGGTTTTCCTGTCTCCTTTTCAACACCAACTCTCCAAGCTTTAAACCGGGCAAATACCTCTGATTTTTCTCTTATCAGATATACCCATACCTTCCTGGAGTAGTCATCAATGAAAGTTAAAAAATACTTAGCCCCACCTCTGGCTGACACAGGGGCCGGTCCCCATACATCTGAGTGAACTAGTTCCAGAATACCTTCACTCTGCTTGGAACTGCTGGCAAATCTTACCCTATGTTGTTTGCCATAAATACAGGGCTCACAGATGTCATTATCCTCCTTCTTAAGTGATGGAATCAGACCTCTTTTGCTGAGTTCTATAAGCCCTTTATCACTCATGTGTCCCATTCGATAGTGCCACAGTTTATAGACCAACTGTTCCTCCTGTGCCGCTGCTAGCACCTCTGCACCATCTATGGCCACTGAGCCTTCCATCTGATAGAGATTATTTTCCAACCTTCTCCCTTTCATCACCACTAATGCACCCTTGGTTATCCTCAAACATCCACTCCCCGGCTGGCTTCCAAAAGCATACCCATGCTTCTCCAGGTAGCCCAAAGAAATTAGATTCTTCTTCAACTCCGGGACATGTTTGACATTGGTTAAAGTCCTTATAACCCCATCATACATCCTCACCCTTATGCTTCCAACTCCAGCAACCTTACAAGGATGATTATCACCAAGGCATACACTCCCTCCATCAGATTCTTCATAAGTTGCAAACCACTCCCTATGCGAAGTATAATGGTGAGAACATGCTGAGTCAAGTGTCCAACAACTATCACACTTCTTGGTCCCATCTGAAACTACCAGTACATCATCTTCACTGTCTTCAGATGAATTTGCACCACCATTGCTGGCTGAACCTCCCTTGGAAATGCCCTTCCCCTTCTCATTCTTCAGAAGTGGGCAATTTCTCTTCAGTGACCAATCTGATGACACTTGTAACACTTCCATGCTTTCTGCTTGCCCCGAGACTTAGATCTGCCTTTGGACTTGCCTCTAACCTTTTCCCAGGGTCTTCCTTGCCTCTCATTCACAGCAAGTACCTCTGTGTTAGAGTTTCCCATGCGAATCTTTTCTCTTTGCTGGTTTGATCTCAGCACCCCCACAACCTCTTCATAATTCAGGGTCTCCTTCCCATACACCAAGGTTGTAATCAGACCATCATAGGAACTGGGTAGCGAACACAACAAGATGAGGGTCTTGTCTTCTTCATCAATCTTCACATCAAGGCTCATCACCTCTGAGCACACTTGATTGAATTTCTGAATATGGGCCACAAGATCTCCTCCCTCAGGCATTCTCAAGCTGTACAACTGTTTCTTCAACCACAACTTGTTTGTCATACTCTTTCCCATGTAAGTGTTCTCTAAAGTTTCCCATAGCCCCCTTGCCGTGGTCTGCGTGCAAATCTCCGGCAAGACTTGATCAGCCAAGCACATCCTGATTGTGCTAAATGCAATCTCCTCTAACTCCTCCCAATCCTCACGACTTACATTATCCGGTCTTTGTTTCACCAAGACCTTATAAATCCTTTGCTGTACCAATAAATCCTTCACCCTTTGCTGCCATAGGGTGAAGTTCCCTTGCCATCATACTTTTCAAAATCCAATTTAAAGCTACTAGATGCCATATCCAACCAAGAAACAATGCACACAACAAAAACAGAAAATTAAACTTGCTGCAGAAATTTCTGGTTTGATATCTTACCAAGAAACGCCCAAGATCCAATCTTTTCTCCACCAAATCACCGAGGCTCTGATACCAAATGAAGAGTGGATCGTCCTCTTTCTACCCTTGGAGCATAGCACGCATTCGACCAGCCCCAAGTCGTGTGGAGATGCGGAAGCGAGATGATATCCCTGCTGAAATTTCTGCAGCAGAATTTTGGATCTTGATCTTGGTAATCTTCCCAGATTGATTAGCAACTAGGATTTTCCTTGGTTTCTTGCGCCCCAAGATTGTAAGAGAGGGTCGTGGCCTCTCTTCTTCCTCACGTGAACCTTCAGATCTGATCCAGAAAATCAAGAGACGTTGCCCAAGAAGAAGGTGCTGCTAGGGTTTCTTCCTTCTCCTTCTTTGAGAGAGGCGGCTCCAAGAAGATGGCTAGGGCAGAGATGGCAGCAATAAAACCCTAGAAACCTAGGGCATCTATATGTGAGAAAGAGAGGAGGAGGAAGAGAAGGGATAGCTTATTCTAGGGAGAAAAGGGTTTCTTTCATTATAATCATCATCGTTACATGACTATATATAACCCGTCCCCATGACGGCCACCAAAATAAAACCAGCACCACACATGAACCGGTGCCTTATTATATGGATAATAAACCCTAAAAAACTCCTTGGACCAACCCACACCTTGGGCCCAAACCCAGCCCAATGATAGACTAGCCCCCTCAAGACCCAACAACCTGGGCCTTAACCCTGTGGAGCCTACAAACCTTCACCCTAGGATTTAAGCTTTGGAGTACCACACCAGGCTCTACACATGATATACCTTAAATAATGGATTACAAGATATACATTGTGGCTAGCATCATATAGTGTGCTAAATATATGTCATATGATGGCATCAAATGGTGTGGTTTCTTTAAAGGATACCTTAGTTTACTTGCTGCCTCTTCAAAGCCATCTTGGACTAGTTATCCATTAACACCTGGTTGAACGCTCCAGGACATCGTTCTGATGCCTCATGTAATCATGGGGAGGTTGTGCAAGAAGTGCTAGCTTTTGAAAAACTCTTTAAAAGGAAAAATCTGATTGGCTTCTTAGGTTGAACTATGTTGAGGCCTTTGGTTTGTCATCTTTTGGTTCGGAGAAATAGAGAATTTTAGACAGGTTCTACAAAGGTGCCAAGCTTCACAAAAATTCTCTTATTAAACTAATTGAGTTTGTGCCTGATGTTAAAGCAAGTATCCTAAATTGTAAGCAGTATTTATTAAATGATCCCTTAATATTTCCTTTCCGATCAAGGTTGCAAGGTAAATTGTAAGGATTACTGTGCACATGTATTTAGTCTCCATATGTAATTTCAGTCTCTTATTGGTAATACGCTGAGAAGATTTTAGGTACTTATATTGAACCAAAGAATCTAGGTCACAGTATGCACCTAGCCTTTTTGAGTGAGGTTTTGGATCATTACAAATGGCATCAAAACCAACTCAATCCATACAAACTAGAGGGAACTACACTATGAATCATGGAGTTTGTGATTTTGATTGGACCCTCGAGCTGATGAGCACGAGAAATTAAATAGAGAAAGTATATAAACACCCATACACATATGTGTTCAACATTGGTTATGTACTCGAGAAATCTTGGATACTCATATAAGACAAGGTTTTAAATCTTGTGAGACAAAGGTGCCCTAATTTTTTTACAGAATAAGATACTATGAAGCGTCTCATCCCATTCCGTCTTGATTCCTAACCCAATTAGACGTTCCAATCTTTTGAGGATACTTTTTTGTTTAAAAAAATTATTTGTGAAGCTTTAGTATTTTATCGATTTTTAAAATTTTGAACTTCAAAAGTTATAGCTTTATGATAAATTATATTCATTTAAAATTGATACTATAATGTATTATTGTTGAGCGAGACGATATGGAATAGCCAAGATCAATCCCAAAATCTCTCTAAAATGAGATGTCCTGGCCTCCATCCCATCGAGACTTAAATCATTGTTACAAGGCAAATAACCCAAATAATTTTGTGCTAGACTTTTTAGGTAAAGTCCTAGGTGGTTACATGAATTTTACATTAGCAATGATATCCAAGACCTATTTGCTCATCTTGACCTATGGAAGGCTGCATAAAAGTGAACCTTGAAAGTTATGGAAAGTTGTGTTTAGCTATCACTCTTGCTTGTAACCATAACCCTCATATGATGAGGTTGACGCCCTTGCAAGTATTAACCATTGTTTGTCCTTGGATATCCAAACCTAAAGATTTGTCTGGAAATAGATTCAAGCAGCTGTGTAGATTAATAGATTTATTAAATCAATATGGGATCTTCAGCATTTGTTATTGCATATACAGTTCCCACACAAAGGCTGATGGAATTATTAAGTCACACTTTAAGGGAGGAATATGAAGTAGCAGATTTATCAACCTCATGCCATTAAGCATGAATAATTAATAGTAACTTCTCATTGACATTGAACTTTTGCTAACCCAAATAGTAGGTGCATTAGCATTTCATACATAAATAAATCATACAAGCACACAATGCAGAATTGCAAGAGAATTCCATAGAAAACCTTAAAGGGCTGATTTCCTTCCCTATCTTTTGATTGTTGCACCCTTCGCTCACACACCCTCGACCCCCCCCCCCCCAAAAAAAAATAATAATAATAATAACAAAGCAAAGCAAAGCAAAACAAAACAAAACAAAAAAAGAACAAGGCAATAACTGCAATCGTCCAATTCATGGATTAGATAAAATGCTAAATTTTGAATATCTTTATCATCTAATGTAGAACATCTAATGTTCTCTGACCGATGGAGCTTTGCCTTAATTTTTCAATAATCCATATTTGTGGCAATGAATCCATATTTGTAGCAGCAAAATAGTATTATTCCTTCCTGATATGACATATGATCAATGTACTTTACCGGCATGGTACAGCATGGGATGCCCCGTGCATCCATTGGTATGCTTATAGCCCCATACCTCTCTATCACACTAATCATATATTGTTTCTTTATAGGATCAAAGCTGAAGCCTGTATTTATCTATCTCCATGGTTCTTTTTATTTATTATTTATCATTTTAACTGCCATGTGGAATGCCAATATTCAGCTTGTCTTTGCCGTTGTCCAAGCAACTATATTCACTCAAAATTAGTAATTGATAGAGTGATGCTTGATAATTGTATTCCAATTGCAAGATGGATTCCCTTGATTCTGCCCCTCTTAAAATTGAAGAGAGAGGGCAGTCTCAAGGTGTATGTCTAATAAAAGGATAGCATGTTTACAAACACTTGATGTAAACAATGATGTCTATTATGCATAAATCTATTTGCAACCATTCATCCATAGAACATTATATATGTGAGATTCCGTATCGACTGAATCTTTTGGTGCAACTGGTTTTTCCTTACCCTGAGATCAAATCGGTTATTGGGTAGTAAAAATGATGACAAGGGTATCTAAAGCTATTCTAGAATAGAATCGCCTTTGGTAGGGTTATTACATGGAAGTGCTAGCGTATGCTTGTCTACTTTGACTCATTTTTTTTGTTTACATACTTTTGAATTGCCTCTTCTTACTCTTGCATTTATGTTAATGCACTTTCTAATGATAGATAAGCAAAGTATTTTGGGTCCTTGATAGAGAAGACAGATCATACATATTCCAGGTCCAAGACTTAAAAAGAGTTGCTAAAATTGTGGAAAACTGAATCTTCATACACCTAGCTGGTTGAAAAGTAGAAACACTACAATACAACTGAGGTCACTGCCGATCAGCATGTCAAAAGACAGCATAATCAACATAAGCATGACTTCATGGATATATAATGTGAAACTGCAAATATGGCTTGCCATAAACAAACCAAATACAAAATAATGATTAGCTAACAAGAAGGCTTACATTATGTAGATCAATCACTGATTCATCTGGATTTGGTGAAAATGCACTATTGACATAAACAAACTGTTGAGCAAACTGACTTAGCCATCAGTGATTATGCATCTTAAAACTATATGAAGATAGTATTTTCTGAAACTCTGCATACGAATGTATCTCTATGAAGTTGGCATCAAAGAAATTCAATGACCTCAGAGAACTTGTCATTCCCAGAAATCTGCCAGCAAAAGAATTTGTCAGTTTGCTTCTATGCATTATTTTGAGTTGTCTTAAATTTGTAGCATCTGCTAGCAAGGTGATGTTGCAATTTTTTCATTGTAACTTAATGACATGTCATTAGACAAATAAGAAACCCATCATATTTCATTTTGATTTATCAACATCCATCTCATCCTCATCTATGCGACGCGCAAGTTATGTGTGTGGATCTGTATGCTCAGCATTCCAATGAATACAACATTATAGAATGCACTAGTAACTTGCAAAATTAACACCTTTACTCTATGAAGTTTATTACAATCATATAACACTGCAGAAGTACACAAACACCACATGAAAGTTTGGTGATACTAAGAGTGTCCATCTTCCTACCCTTTTTCATGATGGATCCTAAGCACAATAGAGTATCTTGTGTCTACCAAACTCAAAGGGGCATAAGTTTTGTCTCTGTATACTAAAAATGCATTCATGTACACTATTTTAGTTCTGCTAACATCAGAACATTGTTCTTTAAATTTTTATCAATATTATACATTTACAACTCAATTATGTTCTCTCAATTAGCACTAGTTATCAACCAGCATACCTCATGGCACCTTCTCAACACTAGCAGTAGGTTTATTTTTAACCTACTTTAAGAGATATAAGCTTTGAGCCAAATGATAATATAAGCCCATTGGAACCAAGGCTTGAAAACTCGACTAAGGGTTTGGTTCCATTCTGATTTACCAAGTTTCAGTTTCCACAATGGGGATTGTTATTGCCAAAGCAGGTTTTTCTACTTCCAAAGCACCTGAAAGCAATTCTTTTATAATGACACTTATACCCTTACATAGGAAGACTTTCAACGTGTCTTTTCTAATATTGCTAAATACCATTCTTTCCTTCAGCCACCTCTACCCTTCTCTATTATGTGGTATAGATTCCAATGGGAGAATAACCAGTGAGGTCATCCTTCTCCCTCTCTCTCTTTTCCAATTTACTTCTTATTCATTGATTTCTAGTTGACTTATTTTAACCAAAAATTACATCAAAGCAAAACTATGAGGTATGCCTTTTTTTTTTCCTTTTTTATCTTCTAGTAAGGGTTATGGAATGAATTTTTTCATGTTTTTAACATCATATCCATCTCGGCATGTTGAGTTTATGTGAACCATATCATAGATTAGATAATCTAATATTGATACTACAAACAAGAGACACCACCTATTAATATAGTGTACATGAACAACCATGAAGGACTCTTTGGCTCTAATAAATTACCATCAACACTAAAACAAGGAATTGTTGGACACAAAAAAAGGTTTTAAAAACCAATGTCAAACTACATTAATTAAGTTCATTTTGTGCGATAAATTTCATCTTTTTCAGCTGTTTCAGTATTTTGGCTAAAGTTTCACTGTTTGATAGAGAAAAATGATGAAAAAATCAAGAAAAAAGATAAAAATTAGAAAAAGGAATCTTATTACAGACTTTGAAGCGTATGGTGTTTGTTTTTCATCAGCATCAAATTTATGGTTTCTTTCTTTTCAGGCCAAAAATCTGATAGCATAAAAAGTTTTAAAATCTTCAACAACCAATGAAAATTTAAAGAACAAATATTTGATAGCAACCTAATGCCTAAATGTCTTATAAGTTTACCTACCTATGATAGTAAAAAGAAATAATATAAACTAAATATGAATGTAAAACTTGATAAAGTGATGACAATCATATCAAGTGCCAAGTGCCAATATACATACTATAATCTACTAAGTAAGAAAAAGACTATGATTAAATATATGTCATCACTTAGCAGCTGGAATATTCCTCCTAGGGCGACACAACCTCTTCACAATCTTCTCAGAATCTCAAACTGCACCAACTTCGTAGGCATTTTCTTACTTCAAATGTATTTAAAATATCTGCTTCTCCGCCTGCACCTGCACCACTCTCAAATCCAGTAATTAAGCCTCATACAGCTTCCCTTTTTTCTTAAGAAAGAGCCTCCTTTATAATATCTCAAAGCCATTTTACTAAGTCTTCAACAAGAAATACATGCTTCATCTTTCAAAACAAACCAAAACTAAAATCCTAGGCAAAAATAGATATCTGCAACTATTACAAAACATGTTTGATTACAATGGTTACAGCTCTCTATTACTCAATTTCTAGTATCTTCAATGCTAGCAACTCATAAGTAACATATTACTTTTCTGGAATTGACCTACTACCAGTACTGGATACCTAAATTTGACATAATCCTTTTTTTTCAAAAAAAGATAAGAAAATTCTGCCTTCTTCTTCTTCTTCAAGGAACACCTCTCTCTCTCTCTCTCTCTCTCTCTCTCTCTCTCACACACACACATAAAGACCCTATAAACAACCATTGTCATATGCACAAGAGGGATACATGACCTACAAAACCCAGTAAAATCTGCATGGCTCTTTCTGGAGATGCTTTCAACTTCTTATTATGAGAATTCAACACCTTAGCATCTAACTTAATGAACAAGTGCACCTACGCTTGAAGTGACAAGAATTCTCCACCTACTACCTCTAGCATTTTAACTTCTCCCACTTCCAAGAATGGTTGCCACAAGTTCTCTTTGAGAAAGAAATCCAACAATTTCACACATCCC
This sequence comes from Calamus simplicifolius, assembly GCA_900491605.1. Classification (NCBI taxonomy): domain Eukaryota; kingdom Viridiplantae; phylum Streptophyta; class Magnoliopsida; order Arecales; family Arecaceae; genus Calamus; species Calamus simplicifolius. Next base: position 314,154 of record UESW01001395.1, read on the forward strand.
TTCTAGTGGACATCCTTAACTTCTCCCTTCACTTCAAAAAATCCCCACAAAGCTCTCCTTCTATGAAATACATTTCCCCATCCTCCATTTTCAAGTCCATCTACTTCATCTCTTCCATCACTTCCAATCTATATATGAATGATCCTCTTCTGAAGTCTATGAAAATCACTTCTCTATTGCACCTACAAACTTCATATATTACATGCATACCATCATAAGCCTTCCTACCTCCCAAGATTTTTCATCTAATAGAGAAGAAATCAACATCTATCAACATTCCTTCAAACTCCATTAACATTATTCCACACTTGTCCATCTACAACCTTATCATGAAAAGAAACCTCATTAGGCACTTATTCAAGAAATGTTACTTAGCTAGATACACAAATTTGAATTGTGCCAGACACTACTTGGGACACTCGACAACACTACAAATCATCACGTCAGGTTGTCATCATCAATATATGTACTTTTGATGCTACCTTATCAAATCTGTCAAATCTAACATCACATTTAACAAAGGTTTGACCAGTTTTCCAAACTTTTTGAACGATTGATCTAGCTAATTATTCATCACATGCACGAATCTATACATATGATCCGCTCACACATCTATATATATCATATAGAAGTATCAACCTTATGAATTTCTCTAAGGCTGCCATATATGGGAGATTCAAGAGTTTCATGCCCCGTGGTGTATCTAGTCACCATCCGATTCTTACAAATTAAGGTAGTGTTTGATAGAAAAAACACTATCCCTGATAAGTGTACAGGATAGAATTTATCCCCTGGCTATCTCTAAGGATATCCCTTGGCTATCCCATTGATCATATCAAATGCAAAAAGGTAAATCCATAGGATGACTTTTTTTTATTCTTATTTGAAGGGATAACCAGCTATTTCTGCATTTTCTAGGGAATAAATTGAGGAGATAACTCATGGTTAACCATGGGTTATCCCTCTAGTTAACTTTATTCCAAGTTATCCTTCGCTTTTAGGAATAAAAGGGAATATCCCCTCTTATTTTCTATTTCAAACACAGCCTAAGATGTAATAATAAAATATTACCAAAGAAAACAAATGTGAAGTTTATCGATGGATATTCCTTCATAGCAACTAGCCCAACCCTTTCTTCTCCCTTTTCCTCTCTAAATCTGGCAAGAATTTTCAATTAATCATCATTAATTGGCCGTCTCTTTTACCTTCCCCCCCCCCCCCAAAAAAAAAGAAGGAAGAGAGAGATGAAAGGCTAAAAGATCAAGAGGTTATACTAAAAAGAGGAGAAATTGGTGCCTTAAATTTAGCCTGCTTGAGTATTGGAGAATCGCCTGTCGCTCTCAGGTGAACCACAATTGCTGCACGCAATAGGCGAAGGTCAGTAACTACGAACAAAAAAGAGGAGAAGAAATCTTAATTTTATTATAAATAAAATAAAAAAATATAATATAATTTTTTATAAATAAAAATAAAGAAAAATATAGAGAAAAATAAAAAATATAAAGTTTCAAAAAAATGATCATTTTCGATATTTAGGTTTGATTAGAAGTATGATTAGAAATATTATATAATCGTAGAATATTTAGTAAATAAAAAATATTATAAAATAAGTAATTATGTGTTACAATAACGATTCAAATTTTGGCAAGATAAGAATCGAGACAACTGGTCTATCGCATCTTAGAGAGATTCCAAACCAATCCATCCCATTTCATTCCATTTCGATTAAAATATATTATAATATTAATTTTAAAAAGATCTAATTTATTATAAAAATATAACTTTTAAAGTTCAAGTATATTTTAAAAATATATAAAAAAAATTATAAATAACTTTTTTATATAGTTAAAAATTGGGATGAACAGAATGAGACGTGGGGCATCTCGTTCTATAAAGAAATTAGAGCACCTCTATTTTATGAGATTTAAAACTTGCTTTATAGTGTAGAATGTTAGCTAGAAAATTATATAGATAAGATAAATATAGCTGAATATTGAGATAGATGTACTGTTATATAAGATAAGATATAATAAAATATGAAGTCATATGTATAAAATGATGGTAGCATCAATTAAAAATAAATTAAAAGAGAGATGATTTAGATGATTGAGCCATTTGCAATATAGACTTATGGATGTATCGATTCAAAAGAATGATTTAATATACATAGATGAAAAAAAAAGAGGAAAAGATGGGTCAAAAATTATACGAAAGGAAATGATTTTTATCTTACTGAAACTATGACTCAAAATCGAGCAAAACCAAGAAAAAAAGTATTTATATAACCAATTTCAACTAGCTAGTTTAGAATTAAAATTTTATTGTTATTATTGTTATTATTATTATTATATGCTACAGCTCAACGCTTAAAAATTTAATCGGTTGGGTGGAGAACTCATCCTCTTGTAGAACTACACAATATCTCCACTATTAGTCAGTATGGACTGTAACATCTAATGATTGTTTACAAGTAACTAATTGAACTCCACAATACCATTCTGACATAGCTCATTTCTAACCTAACGGATCCAAACAGGCCTTCCATCTTAGTGAGTCGAGTCCTAAGTTGTTCATCAACCACTCCAACCTACTTGCAGTCCCAGAAACCCGTTGTAGTTAACCAACTTCGGCCTCCAAACATTGTTCAGAACTCTGGCTCTTTCCAAGCCCAAAGAACCTGGACAAGCCGTCCACTCATCTTATGTTGACCTTTTGAAAAGTTAAAAGTAAAAAAAAAAAAAAAAGGAGGGATGTTAATGCTCTGTTTGGATGAAGAGAAAACTGGAAGGAAAGAAAACTGGGAGGAAAGAAAAGTGGAAGGAAAGAAATTAAAGAGAAAATATTTTTTCTCCTTCTGTTTGGATGAGTGAGAGGAAAACAGAGAGGAGAGAAAAGTTGGTAATTTACAATAACAATAATATCCTTGTTATAGATGATTAAAAAATGCATCGGTTGTTTTTTAGAAGGGTCAATATTGGAATGAAAAAAAACGAAAGAGCACTTTTGAGTTTTCTCTCCGAAATCTCTCCGGTTTCGGAGAGAAAACTTTTATGTGGGGCCCACCACTTTTTTCCTTCTATTTTTCCCTCTAGTTTTCTTTCCTTCCGACTTTTTCTCCATCCAAACAAGATAAATTTTATTTTCTCTCCTATTTTCTCTCCTAGTTTTCTTTCCTCCCTAGTTTTCTCTCCATCCAAACAGAGGGTAAAGGTCCCACGCGAGCATTAAATGCTCGCGTGGGACGCTGGTGGGACGCTAGCGGGATGCTAGCTGGACGCTAGCTGAACGCTAGCGAGCGTTCCAGAACACTCGCCAGCGAGCTTCGCGGAACGCTCGCGAGCGTTCCGTGTTTTTTGAAAACGCTCGAGCGTTTGCTCGAGCGTTCCGCTTTTTCTTTCATTTGGAAAGAAACGGTAACAAGAAGGAACGGTAATTTTTTTTTATATAAATATATGGATAATCTAAGGGAAAAGAGTAGTGAATATAGAAGGCAGAAAAAAAAAATCCTTTGCTACAAATCTTGTTACATCCTTGATCTTGTTGCTGCATCTTGTTACTGCAAATCTAATCCTTGAAGATCTTGTTGCTGTATCTTGTTGCTGCAAATCCAATCCTTGAAGATCTTGTTGCTGCATCTTGTTGCTGCAAATCCAATCCTTGAAGATCTTGTTGCTGCATCTTGCAAATCCAATCCTTGAAGATCTTGTTGCTGCAAATCCAATCCTTGAAGATCTTGCTAATCCAATCCTTGAAGATCTGCTAACCCAATCCTTGAAGATCTTGTTGCTGCAAATCCATGCTGTCTCAAGGAGTCTAAACAAGAAAATCTATCTCAACAAACTACTGATGGTAAAAGATTTATTTAACTATTTTATTATTTTATTTGGGCATCTGAAGAATCACTGGGTTTGAACCTTCACCCGGTCGTGCTCGCGGTAGGAGGATCGAATCAAATCAGGTCGTTGTACCTTGGGGACAATTCGCCAACAACCCGCACGAGGGGGCGAAAACTTATCCTTAGGGCAGTGTTTAACACGCCTCGACCAGTTTGATTCTTTTTATTTAAATTTCGAGTATAACTTTCTGATTAATTATCTAGCATTTTTCTAATAAATAAATTTTGCAAAAGGAAAAAATAATTTTTCTAACAGCTAAGGACAAGTTTTCCTATCATTAGAAAGTGCTAGATTTTATTATAAGTAAAAAAAAAATCTTATTTTTGAATCTATTCAGAAGCCTTGGAATTAGTTTTGAATTTAAAATTTAAAATTTAAAATTTAAATTTTAAAATTAAAAAAAAATTAAACTCAAATTTAGAATTGAATATTTGAGTTAATTATTGCTTAGTTGTTTGATTATTATTGCAAATAGTTTCTAGATTTAATTCCTTTGAATTTAAATTTAAAATCTAGAAATATCTGAAAAGTTATTAATTTGAAAAAATTCAAATACTTTTTGGTTGTGCAGAACGAATTAAGAAACCAACCTTTTCAAAATGGGTTCTGATGATCTTAGTGCAATCAAACCAGAAAAATTTAATGGATCATTCTTTAGGAGGTGGCAAAGCCAAGTGAAATACTGGCTTACCACTTTAGGTTTATTTTCTGCCATAGACTTATCAGATCCCAAATCTAATAGTCAACAAGGTTCTTCTAGTATAGTTGATGCCTCATCTTCATCAAAAACACCCCAAGAAATAGATTTTCATTGTAGACATAGAATTTTAAGTGCCCTATCTGATAATCTTTATGATGTCTACCTTCCTACTAAAACTGCTAAGGAACTATGGGATGCTCTTGAGGCTGAATGATGGGATAGATTCACTATCTCAAAATTTCGAAAGTACATAATGGTAGATTCCAAACCCATTAGCATTCAAATTCATGAATTCCAAGATTTTCTTAGAAAGTCAGAATTGACTGGCTGTAGTTTTTCTGAAAACTATAAGGTCCAAGCCTTAGTAGATTCTCTTTCCATCATCTTGGTCATCCTTTGCTCGAGAGCTAAGTCATAAGCAAGGTAGCTTGACCCTAACAGAAGTGATTAACTCTATTAGGATAGAAGAGGAACACCGGCTTAAGCTAAATCAAAATCAAAAGACCGACCTTGGACCTAAAATCAATTTGACCGAGTCAAATCCAACTCCAAATCAATTCAAACCTAGGAGAAAGAATTTTAAGAAGAAGAAATTTCAATCTAGATCCAACCAATCATACAAACCTCCTCAGAACCGATCAAATCAGAACCGACCGAATCAGAAGTCAAAGAATTATAAAGGCACATTCTGCTTTGTGTGCGGAAGGACAAATCATGTGGCGAAGGACTGCTACCACCGAAAGACTGAACCATTGAGGAAATCATCCAAACCACAAGTTAACGTGGTTGAGAGTGGTGCTGAGCCTTCTTTTAGGTCGGTAAATTCAAAATTCTTAATTAACTCAACCCAATCTTCTTGTGATTGGTGGCTTGATTCAGGAGCTAATGTTCATGTTTGTTTTGATCGCTCCTGGTTCTCCACCTTTCAGGAATCAAGTGGAGGAGGTGTGACACTTGGGAATAACTCTTCAGCACAAGTGCTTGGGAAAGGTCAAGTGGATCTAAAGATGACATCTGAAAAATCCTGGTCCTTCATGAAGTGTTGTTAGTTCCTAGTGTTAGAAGAAATCTGATTAGTGGATCTCTTCTTATATCTAGAGGATATAAAATTGTTCTAGAGTCAAATAAAGTTGTAATTACTCGTAATAATGAGTTTGTTGGTAAAGGTTTGTATGTGAAGGTCTTTTTAAATTAAATGTATCCTCTAAGTTATCTAATAAAAGTTCTCTTCTTTTTAATGTTGAATCTTCAAATGTTTGGCATAGTAGACTTGGTCATGTGAATTTTGATCGTATTCATTACATGACAAATCTTAATCTAATTCCTAAGGTTCATATTGATAGAAAGTTTAAATGATAGAGATTTGTAGATTCAAGCTAAGATGCCTAGAAAACCTTTTAAATCAGTAATATAGGAGTTCAACACTTCTTGAATTAGTCCATAGCGATGTATGTGACTCTACCAAGGTTTCCTACACGGGGAGGTAGTCGTTACTTTGTAACATTCATAGATGACTTCTCAAGATATTGTCACATATATTTGAGAAAATCTAAAGAGATGAGGAGTATATAGATAAGGTTTGTTTCAAGATTTATATGAGGATATTATTCTATCTTTTGGCATGATAAATTCATCCAAACTGAGAAATTAAAGTGCTTAATGAAAATTTAGGTGAAGCGGATGTAATCCTAGGGATGAAGCTTATCAAGTCCCATGAAGGGATAGCTCTCTCTCTTTCTCATTCTATAGAAAAAATGATCAAGAAGTTTGGTTATTCCAATCTTAAATCAATATCTACTCCTTTTGATCCTAACTTTCACCTAAAGAAAAATTTAGGTGACCCAATTAATCAATTAAAGTATTCTCAAATTATAGGATCTCTCTTGTATGTAGCAAACAGAACAAGACCTGATATTGCCTATGCTGTAGGAAGGCTGAGTAGATATAATCAAAATCCTGATCAATCTCATTGGGTAGCCTTAGAAAGAGTGTTCCGATATTTAAAGGGAACACTTAATCTCTCTTTGATGTTCACTGAATACCCTGAGGTGGTTGAGGGTTACAGTGATGCTAATTGGGTCACTGATTCTCATGATTTAAAATCAACTGGATACGTTTTTCTTCTTGGCGGTGCTGCTATTGCCTGGGGATCCACTAGGCAAACTATTATTTCTAGAAGCACCATGGAGGCCGAGTTGATAGCTCTGGATACCACTTGTAATGAGGCAGAGTGGATAAAAAATCTAATATCAGAGCTACCTTTGGTACCTAAGCCAGTTCCAGCTATATCTATCCATTGTGATAATAAGGCCGCAATTGAACTGACAAATCAAAAGAGTACCAATAAAAAGATGAATCGCCATATACGGCTTCGTCATAAGTCTATAAGACAACATAAGAAAAATGGTGTTATCTCTTTGGAATTTGTCAAATCTGAGAAGAATTTGGCAGATCAATTAACCAAGGGATTATCTAGGAGTGGAGTCCTAGATTCATCGAGGGGGATGGGGCTTAAGCCCATTATTTGGTCACCAGCAGTGGATACCCAACCTCTGTGATTGGAGATCCCATGAATGAGGTTCAATGTGGTAGAAACGAAGCTGATTGAGTGATCGTGTTAGAGCACAAATTTTTTTTAAAAAAAAAATTTCAACCCATCCCTATGATGAGTGCTCTTATAAAGTGACAAAGTAAATTTGTGTAAGGTTGAGTGATTCTCTTAATGGATCCGAGGTAGGTTATCTGCAGGGTATTAGTCACAAATACCCTTGGAGGATTCACCTATATGAGAATTGTCATATAAGGCCGTGACTAAAGGTTTGGGCTAACCTTAATAAATTCTCATGAAAAATCAAGGTACTAAGCGCAAGGCCTTTAATATGCGCTGACCGCTTAAACCCAATTGATTCATGCTGTGTGTGTGATTAGTAGAAGTCTGAGTCAAGGACCTAGTTCAAGGTCTAATCCACTATGGTTCCTTCAGATGTATACAATCAACACTAAGTGAGGTTCAAGTCCACAGGACACCTCACCTATTGCGCAGTATAAGATGCCCTAATTTTTTTTTAATTTTATTATTTATTTTATTTATTTTATTTTATTTTTAACTTTTGTGGGGGATTGTTGACCTTTTGAAAAGTTAAAAGTAAAAAATAAAAAAAAAGGAGGGATGTTAAGGTCCCACGCGAGCATTAAATGCTCGCGTGGGACACTGGTGGGACGCTAGCGGGATGCTAGCTGGACGCTAGCTGAACGCTAGCGAGCATTCCGGAACGCTCGCCAGCGAGCTTCGCGGAACGCTCGCGAGCGTTCCGTGTTTTTCGGAAATGCTCGAGCGTTTGCTCGAGCGTTCCGCTTTTCCTTCCGTTTGGGAAGGAACGGTAACAAGGAGGAACGGTAATTTTTTTTTTATATAAATATGTGGATAATCTAAGGGAAAAGAGTAGTGAATATAGAAGGCAGAAAAAAAAAAAATCCTTTGCTACAAATCTTGTTACATCCTTGATCTTGTTGCTGCATCTTGTTGCTGCAAATCCAATCCTTGAAGATCTTGTTGTTGTATCTTGTTGCTGCAAATCCAATCCTTGAAGATCTTGTTGCTGCATCTTGTTGCTGCAAATCCAATCCTTGAAGATCTTGTTGCTGCAAATCCAATCCTTGAAGATCTTGTTGCTGCTAATCCAATCCTTGAAGATCTTGTTGCTACTAACCCAATCCTTGAAGATCTTGTTGCTGCAATCCAATCCTTGAAGATCTTGTTGCTGCAAATCCATGCTGTCTCAAGGAGTCTAAACAAGAAAATCTATCTCAACAAACTACTGGTGGTAAAAGATTTATTTAACTATTTTATTATTTTATTTGGGCATCTGAAGAATCACTGGGTTTGAACCTCCACCCGGTCGTGCTCGCGGTAGGAGGATCGAATCAAATCAGGTCGTTGTACCTTGGGGACAATTCGCCAACAATCCGCACGAGGGGGCGAAAACTTGTCCTTAGGGCAGTGTTTAACACGCCTCGACCAGTTTGATTCTTTTTATTTAAATTTCGAGTATAACTTTTTTGATTAATTATCTAGCATTTTTCTAATAAATAAATTTTGCAAAAAAAAAAAACAAATTTTTTCTAACATCTTATGCTCCACAGCAACCTCGACACCAATTGCAATCCCAAGCACCGCGGAGAGAAACCATGCCATTAGAGACTGAAGTCACTTTTGCATCACTATCTTTCTTCTTCTTTTTTTCTTTTTTTTTTTTTTGTTTTTTGGGGTGGTTAGATGACAAAGGCTCAAGATCTTATAAATGTTCCCCTGGCTTCTACATCCACAATGATGTAGAGCTGAAAATTACTATGCCAAATAATACCTTCTAAGAGTGAAGTAGCTCGATTTGCCAAATAGTCTGCTTCTTGGTTGGCCTCCTAATATACATCCTAACATTGAAATAATAGCAAGTGAGCAATTCTAGCTTAAATATTCCTTGATTTGAGATGTAAGTTCCCTAAAATTCCATTGATCCATGAGTATGACTGAATTGCCTTCGAATATAATACTTTTCATGGGATATCCCAAACTATTACATTGATAAGATAAACCATGGAGTAGTCCATACCAAGCAGCTATTATCTCTATAGCTGGAACTGAGGCTTTACGAAGAGGAATTGAAGTGATGACAACGATAGATTACCTTATATAATTTCGAATAATAAAATCAACACTGGCTGCTGCTACGTGCACTAAACCATTAAAATTAATTTTGAGTACTCCTAGTGGTGGAGATTATCAGAGAATGAGTAGTTGAAGTTGCGGTCGGGATTGCCTCCAACCACTACCACCTCAGATGCTAGAAGTCGTACGTAGAGGACTTGATAGTGTGCTCGTACTTCATGGACATATGGAAAGCATGCATTGCAATATGAATAGGACCGAACGAATCCTAGGTCGAACTTGAAGTCCCCTGCAGCATTGTTAGCACTTGGTTTAAAGATTTAACGTGATGGAAAATTCGAAGGCAGCTATAGGAAGACTGGCAATAGACAAGAAGATGATCGAGGCTCACATTCTCAACACCACATCCATGACAACTTGAAATTACAAATTGGATTCATGAAGCTAGTAATTAGGAAGTAGGAAAAGCCCATAACATGGCTTCCATAAGAAAAATACAACTCTGTTTGTGTGCAAGAATCTTTCACAGTATAACAAATTTGTATCTGATTGCTCCATAGGCCAACGAAGAAATGCCTAATACACCTGTTTAACAGATATTTACTGGCTAAATTCAGAACCCTAGCATAAGACATCTGTTGCTATTGATTTTCATTCTTCGGTCTGGGAATGATGCACCTCAGGATTCAGATAGCACTTTTCCATTCGAATGGACCCGTAAGACAGTTCTTATACATGAGTCACAGAGGATAGTCTCTATGGATCCTTCGATACCCAAGTCAGTAAAAATTCTCAGTAAGCGAATTAGAGAAAAAGGTTGTTATAGAAGGATACTCCTGAGAGGATTTTTAAAGAGCAATGGCCTCTGCTTCAATAATGTGGGCTTAGAATTGCCTTGAGAGATGCATATCTGAAGGGTCCTGAGACTTAGTATTTGTATGCTATCGAGATCGTAAGCAGTTACTTGATTTTTCGGATGCATTTTAGGGAGTTGGCATTCGATGAGGCCAAAATCCAGTCAGTTACGGGGATTGACGGTTGATGAAGATGGCGAACGCTTTATCAAAAATTTGAAATTCCATTGATCAAGGACGGAGTGCTGTATTTGGCTTTCATTTCTGTTTTGGGAAGCTTACTCCAAAATCCTTACAATCGGGTTGGTTCATCCTTCGAGATATATGGTACTATTTGAAGCAGTAATGGTGCTTATGTGCGCTTATGTTGAGGAAATGAGATCGATCCTGCCGAGGTATGGAGATGGCTCGGCCTTGCCAAACGAAGATGGCTCGACCCTGCCGAGGTTCGAAGATGATGGTGTCGCTTGTCCTTTTTTGCAAAGGAAAACAGACATATTGTGGCAGTTAGTGGATCAGAGCTCAGAAATGGGTTTTACTGCTTGCCACATCTGCCAATCGATGCGGCAATATTTTCATCCCGTATCACATGCCCTCCACTTTCTAGTCTGAAGTGTTGGCTCAAGCATAGAGAGTAGAGTTCATGATGGACCAATCTCATTGATAAAATTTGAACCAGCAGAGGCACGTTATGATGGACTCATAAATGCTAAGCCGCCATTCCATTTTTTTTTTTTGCCGAACGAGGAGAGGCTTTTCGTTCTCACCTAAAGACGACATGTGGCCAATCCGAGGTTTTCTACATTTGAACCGAAGGTCCGTCATGCTTGGGGTTTTTCGCCGGTGATATCTTATCCTTTTGTCGAGGCTCGGAAGAATAGATACTTGGCCTTTCCAAGTCATAGGAATTCCGATTGGCCTTACCGAGGCTCGAAGACGTGTGACTTGGGCCTGCCAAGTTATAAAAAGCTTTTTCCTTGGTCCTGCCAAGGTTCTCTGATTGACTTTGCCGAGGTTCGAAGGATGCTCGGTTGCACCGAGACTTGAAGAAAATTTGCCTTGGTTCTATTAAGGCACTTCGACCGGCCTTGCCGAGGTTTGGAGTAAATTTTTTACTTGGCCCAGCCAAGGTATGGAGAAAGCTCAGCCATGCTAAGGTTAGGAGAAATTTTTACTTGGCCCAGCCAAGGTGCGAAGAAAATTGCTTGGTCCTGCTAAGGTTCGGAGAATATTTTTACTTGGCCCAGCCATGGTATAAAGAAAGCTCGGCCGTGCTGAGGTTCGAAGAATATTTTACTTGGCCCAGCCATGGTACGAAGAAAATTGTTCGGCCCTACCGAGGTTCGGAGCATATTTTACTTGGCCCAACCAAGGTACATAAAAAATTGCTTGTCCCTGTCGAAGTTTGAAGAATTTTTTTACTTGGCCTACGGAGAAAATTGCTTGGCCCTACCAAGGTTCAAAGAAATTTTTACTTGACCCAGCCAAGGTACGGAGATGGTTGCTCTGTCCTACCGAGGTTCGGAGAATATTTTACTTAGCCTAGCCAAGATACGAAGAAAGTTACTCAGCCCTGCCAAGGTTCGAATAATATTTTACTTAGCCCAGCCAAGGTACAAAGAAAATTGCTCGGCCCTACCAAGGTTCGAAGAATATTTTTACTTGGCCTAGCCAAGGTATTAAGAAAATTGCTCGGCCCTACCAAGGTTCAAAGAATATTTTACTTGGCCCAGCCAATGTACGGAGAAAGTTTCTCGACCCATGGGGTCGGTGTTCGGGCAAGTCCTTCCTTTCATCAACATCTCGAAAAAGTTGATTATTCAAAGAATAAATATATAAATTGGAATGAATTTTTCCATTACAACGAGCAAAACAGCTCGGTTCATGCATACTTCACTAGTAATACACTCGGAGGTTATCCGAGTTTCATGTCCTGGGGATTCTGTATCCCTTGAAGATCTTCATTTGAAAAGGTGAGCCCCTTGCACTGGATCCTTTTAGACGAGATCTCTTCTTCGTTTGGTGGACCCTGGGAGGAGCTGATCATTACAATCATATTAACGTTACCAGCCACTGGTGGGTTCGGCAGGGGTTGTTGTCAAAGCTCAGTTGGATGTTCTGCTCTGTTGTCTGCTTCGGGAGCCCTTATGTATTGCTCTAGTCTCCCTCGGTGAATGAGATGCTTGATTTCATCCTTGAGCTGTCAACACTCCTCAGTATCGTGACCGTAGTCATGGTGATACCAATAGTATTTTGTCATATCCCTCCGAGCCAGGTTTTCTTGGATGGGCCTGGTTGAGGAAGCTAGCGCTTAATCTCCATTAGGATCTGGGCTGGCGGTGCGGCAAGGGGGGTGTATTGATTGAACCTCCACGCCATGCTTCTTGTATGCTGTCTTGGCGGTGGGGCTCTCTGGCAATGAGGCGGGCTCGCAAGGCAAGCCGATCGGCCTTTTCTCAAGCTCTTCTTCTCCTTTATCTTGGATTGCTCGGCTCCGGCCGACCTTCGAAATTCTTCGACTTTGGCATATTTATCCGATGGAACCATTATATTGGAGAGACTTTTGGGGTAGTTGACTTTAATGGCAAGGTAAAAGTCTTCTTCCTTTGATACTTCGCTCGCTAAGGTGGACATGGCCATCTCGTGATTGAGGTAGTCGACTTCCAGCATGGCCGCGTTGAAACGGCCAAGAAAACTTCTCATTAACTCCCCTCTTGCTGCTTGACTTTAGAGAGGGAGTCGGATCTTCATTGGTGGCGGTGGTTGCTGACGAACTGGCTGGTGAATGAGCAACCCAGTTTGTCGAAGGAGTTGATGGAGTTCAGCTTCAGTGTACCGAACCATATCCTGGCGGGCCCCCTTAGAGTAGAAGGAAAGGCTCAACATAAAATCGCATTTGATGCTCCGTGGATCATTATGATGGATCAGAAGCTGCTCAGGTGGTCGTCAGGATCAGTGGTCCCGTTGAACGGCTCGATTGCTGGGAGCTTGATGTGAGATGGAACCACCTCCTTCATGATCTTTTCGATGAAGGGTGGGCCCTGCTCCACCCATGGCTGTGGATGGGACACATGCTTGATGACATCTATTTCTTGGCGCATCTCTTGGAGTCACCGCTCCACCCCCTCATTCCGAACAGTCGAAGAGGCTGGGTGGGGGGATCACAGCCGCGGCATCGAATCATGGCGTGAGAAGATCGGAGACAAAGAGCGGGCCCGACGGGACTGATGTAAAACTCCTATCTTCGCCCTTCTACGGTGCGGGTTCCACTTTTTCCTCGCGACTGGATTGTCGTGGGTGGCTCGTGGCCTCAAGTGGGTTGGGTGGAGGAGTTATCGGTTGAACTAGGGCAACTGCTCCACCAAAGTGTTGCTGAGCAGGTGCAGCCGGTAGAGGGACTCCATAAAGGCCCTGCACCAACTGCATCAGAGCTTGAACTTGTTGAACCAGCCTGCTAAACTGGTCCTAGATGACGAGGGTCACGGATAACGGCAGAGCCTCAGTCGACGGTGGTTCTGAGGGCGTTGTTTTACTTGTGGGGTCATGCCTCTAGGAAGCGACCTGATTAGGAGTATCAACAGTTGCTCTCTTCCAATTGGACATTGAGGATATGTCCTTCTTACTTGAACATTTTCTCCTTGATTTCAAATTTTCAGAGGGACTTGGGGCCCTTCCTCTAGTGCCAATCTATTGCTACTGATTTTCATTATTCGGCCTGAGAATGATGCACGTCGGGATCCGGGTAACACTCTCCTATCCGGATGGACTTGCAAGACAGTCCTCACATAGGAGTCACAGGGGATGGTTCCTATGGAAGACCTTTCGACGCCCAAGTTAGTAAAAATCCTTAGCAAGCAAATAAGATGAGAAGGTTGTTACAAAAGGATGCTCTAGAGAGGGTTTCTGGAGAGCAATGGCCTCTGCTTTGTTGATGAGGGCTTAGAATTGCCTTTGAGAGATGTGTACCTGAGAGGTCCTAGGACTTAGTATTTGTGCACTGCCGAAATGGTAAGCAGTTACCTAATTTTTTTGGTGCATTTTAGGGAGTTGGCATCTGATAAGGCCAAAATCCCATCGGTTACAGGGATTGACAGTTGATGAAGCTGACGAACGCTTTATTGGGAATTTGAAATCCCGTTGATAATGAATGAAGTGCTGTATTTGGCTCTCGTTTCTATTTTGGAAAGCTTACTTCAAAATCCTTGTGATCGGGGTGGTTCATCCTTTGAGATATCTGGTGCAGTTTGAAGCAGTAATGGCACTTATGTTGAAGCGATGAGGATCGATCCTACCGAGGTATGGAGATGGCTTGGCCCTGCTAAGGTTCGAAGATGGCTCGGCCCTGCCGAGGTTCGAAGATAGCAGATAGCGTCGCTTATCCTTTTCTGCAAAGGAGAACAGACATATTGTGGTAGTTAATTAGTGGATCAGAGCTCAAAGATGGGTTTTGCTGCCTGCTACGTCTGCCAATCGATGCGGTGATATTTTTACCCCACATCAACATCCAACAATGAGACTTATATATTTATGAGAGTCAATCGGTAAGTGTTTAGTTTCATATTGGTTATGTACTAAAGATATCTTATGTATTTTATGCCGAATTAAAGTGCTTAAATAATATCTTTCTAACTAGTTTTTTAGATGAATTCTTGAGTTATTATAAATAATATAAAAATGGACTCAACTCATAGCTCATGTGGGCTAAGGAACATTGTAGATAAACTTTATATACTTATAATTAGATTTGATTAGATCCGATTGTGAATTTAGATATAAATCCTTAGCAGTTATGTATTGGAGAGGATATTTTCCTGTCCAAGGAGCCTTTGTTCTTGGCAAAGAAAAAAAAAGGGTACTATTCTACCATCTTCTAGTAAGCGCTCAGGACATCCTCTATCGTTGGAGAACTTGCAGAGCAATATGACCATCTTAATACCAAAATAAAACCTGTTGTTTAGTCTATGTTGGATTAGCTTTCCTATGGATCTCACAAGAACCTACCTAATAAAATGAGAAAAGTCTTTGTGCATCACTTCGATGCAGGATAACTTGTATGGAACGCAGTGATTTGCCTGCACGTCTACAAGGCGGAAACCCATGAATAGGTCTCCCAATATGGGCCTGCGCACCAACGAATCACCGCATTTGGTACAGATCATCCTGCAAGACTTTTCCAACAAAGTGACCATCCAAACTCGATATTTTGTCACTGAAAAATCACAACCAAGTAGTGGGCCCATTTGGTCTGTGTTAGAAAAGCAGTACTCTTTTGTTGTGATTTGGATGGAAAAGTCCTGATATATCGCACCGGTGCAGTTGTGATTTGGACGAAAAAGTCTTTGTATATTGCCTCGATGAGCATGACCTACATCGGATGCGGTGATTTATTCATGCATAAATCCATATATCAATGGTACGGAACTCATGAGTAAACTTTTCGGTGCAGATTTATATACGGATGAATCACCGTATCTAGTATAAGCTATGCTGTACTAAACGCGGTGTGCTAAGACTTTTCCTGATTTGGACAGCAAAGGACAACCAAATGGGCCTACCAAAAGCTAATCTTTAGTACATCAGGGTCCACGATCACTGGGCTGCCTGCATGCCTCCAACTTTTTCTCTTTGCCCTTTAAACATCAAATCGCACCATGAGTTGAAGTCTAGATTTAGTGCTCACAACGGCTCCATGATTCATGATGGATTATATATATATATATATATATATATATATATATATATATATATATATAAAGAAACTTGTACTTGACTTGGTAGCGCTGAATATAACAGTCTCTCTCTCTCTCTCTTCATTAGTGAGGAAGGCCCACGTAGGTCACTATTTGGAGACGTGCCACCTAAGAATTAGATATCGAACCCCTGGAATTGCTAGCCACACAAGTCCCGATTCACTAAAAATATTAACCCAGGATAAAATAATGGTTTTCAACATCCAATATGCCTTCAATATTAAAGGCAATTCTTTTGTGAGCTCAGCCCCAGCTTATTGTTTAATGTCTTGCAGAAATTATTTTTAAATTTCAACTAAAAACTTCATTGCAAAAAGTAAATCAAAAACTCTAACATAGGCTAATTCTGTTGTTAGAAGATAGCAATCTAAGGCTTCATTTGGTATCATCTTTTCTTGCTTTTTATTAATTTTTAGAAGTAAAAACACATTCATTGTTACAAACATTTGATTCTGTTATTTTTATTTTTTTTATTTTAAAAATAATTTTTAAAATTTATTAAAAAATGAAAGTAAAAATTTCTTATTTTCATTATTTTTAAAAATACTTTTTTAGTTATAAAACTAAGTCCATCCCAACTTTTACGATTTTTTTTTTCTTCTCTTTTCTATCATTTCTAAATCCTTCTCCTTTGAAACATCATCAACATTAGTAACATTATGCCAACTTTTTTATTGCTTCTCTTTGCTACATTGTTCATGGTCACCCTCATCCTACAATTTTAGCCTTCTCCATAAGAATATTAACACTCTTTTCAAATCTCAAATCCCTCCAATGACCATCGATCAATGCCATTTCATCAAGGCCTAACAAATCTAGGAGAAATTGCTCATGAAAAGCTCAACATCCCCTCATAAGAGGCTTTCAAGTGAGCTAAAGGCGGTTTGTTGAAAAGGAGCGAGGTTTGTGATCATTCATGTTCCATTTTTTTAAAACTTTTCCCATCAAACATATTTTACTACTTTTTAGTTTGAAAAATATTAATAGTGATGGCTAAACAAGTTTTTGTTGCTAGATATTTAGAAAAAATGGAAATATTTGTTTAGCTTCTTAAAAAAGATAACAAAGTGAAACAGAACTTAATTTTTATATAATTCTACTTTCTACTCTTTATTACATTATCTTTGGAATATAGTTTGCATGTGGCATTGTATATTTCTATGTTTCTTAGCAAATATGATAATCTTAACTTTCTAATTTATCTATAGAGAATGGAAGAATAAATTAATAAGATATGAGAGGATGCTTATATAACTGTATTTAGTTTTACTATAGCTTTCTTTTAAAACCAATGCATTAATTTTATCTACCATCCATCTGTTGGCTGTATTGTGTGGCAGATGGTGGCTACCTACTTGAATCAGACTGAGGCTAGAGTTATACTCTATGTCCTTAAGACAATTTCGTCCCGCAATGGTGTTCACGGTCAGTATGACGATTGTCTCTCAGGATACAACAGTCTTCTTTTGATGAAAGCAGCACTACAATTCACCAAAATAATCGAACCAAGAATGCAACTCTCTTTTCAATGCACTATTGCTATACTATCCTTAGGAAAGTATGCAAATGCCTAAGAGAGTGGAAGAACTGAATTGAATTTGATTCAATTCGGAATGGATAATTGGATTATTGGAATGAGAGGGTCTTTAGTCCTATTTATAGTTTTTAGATGGAAGCAACCTTATGTGGAAGCAATCTTATGCCCCTTGGAAGCAACCTTACGAATTAAATTAATTCGAATTTTTGATCAGAGGATGATAAGCCCATTCACTTCGTGATCTTCAGATCATGTGATCAGATAAGCCTTTTCATGGCTATGATCTGAAGATCTGAAGATCAGATAAGCCCTTTCATAATTATGATCTGATGATCACGTTATCAGATAAGTCTTTTCACATGACTTATCTACAACCGTTTGATTGAAGGGACGCCTTATCATCAACGGTTCGATTGACTTATCATTTGATCGAAGGGACGCCTTATCAACGGTCCTGATGGTCAATCGTTGACCGGTCAACCGTTGACTGGTCAACCTTGACCAGTTGACTGGTCAACCTTCCAACAGTCTCATCAACGGTCATGATCAATCCTGATTCACCAATGGTTGACGCCTTATATACGGTTCGAGACTTATCATTTGATCGAAGGGACGCCTTATAACGGTCCTGATGGTCAATCGTTGACCGGTAACCGTTGACTGGTCAACCTTGACCAGTTGACTGGTCAACCTTCCAACAGATCAACGGTCATGATCAATCCTGATCAGCGATCACCAATGGTTGTGATCAATCCAAGTGCGCCTACAAAGCGCCCATTGCGCCCTTTTGATGCTTCGCATATAGCTATGGTGAGCCGAATGAACACAAGCTTAAGGAGGAGGTTTTATAAGTGAACGATGTGGGACTAAATGTCCCCACAATTTCTCATTCACATACATAAGGGGTTAATGGGCTTTCAAGGCCCATTAGGGTTTTCATGACCTATTTTTGGCCCATTACCCAACACCATCTGCCTCCTCCACCTCCTTTCTTTTTCGTTGGACAAAATCAATGCTTCAAGGTGAACATTATAAAAAAAGGCAAGCAATCAAGAAGTTTAGAGAATACAAAATCTATTTTAGCCCTTATATTTAATGATTCAATTGGAATCCTTCTTAATTATTCAGCCATCTCTCTCTCTCTCTCTCTCTCTCTCTCTCTCATACGCACATACCCACGCACGCTCTTTCGTTCATGTTACCAATTACTAAACCCACTCAAGTGATGTCTCATAGATTAGATGGTCCCAACAGCAAATGAGTATATAAATGAGCCTTGAGTTGGCCATCATACTTTTAGTAGCCTAAAGTTGAAACAAAACCAAATCCCATAACGTCATAGATTCTCCTCATTCCTAATCTCCAAGCATACCAAACCATTGGGAATATCTTAATATTAATGCTATGTGCTTGGGTGTTAAAGTCTAAAAAGCATTCTGATAAGCTTCCTTTTCTTAAAAAATCTACTTTGGGACTTGTGGGAATATCCCATTGGCTAATACACGCCAGGAAAGAAAGAGATCTAGTTCTCTTGAAAGTGGTTAGCACACAGCCCTATAGTTATTTCCTTGATTTGTGCGATCGATGGAACCTTGCATGCATCCATGCATGACATTGGGAAGGGAGGAACGGAAATCTCCCTCGATCGATGTGCTATAATTGAAGCCTTAGCATGAACCTCCTCCCTAAACTCTTACACTAGATGCCACTTTCCATAAATTTTAACAGTTGAAGTACACCGCTGAGCTCCAAAGAAATAGATTGATGTTGGGAAGAGAAATCATGGTGATATAATTGCATGGGGGCCAGTGAGACTTTGAGAGCTCTTGCTTTACAGCAGTGTGCTTTGCTGCTTTTGACACTAGTGTCTGTGGGTGAGTTCGTGTAAAGAAAAATACCACCACAATTCCTCAAATCCAAGTAGATTTGCATGGGGAATCAGATGCTCTTGGGTGAAAGTGTCTGCCTCTTTTAATGGGCAAAGGCAAAACCGGGGTCAGTGGGTTGACAATGGCCTTTGACCACTTGACCCACCCAGCCCTACCTATATGAGCCACAAACAATATCATATAGTTCCGTAAAAGAATAAAGCACGCATAGATTGAATACGTTTTTAACTTTCTTGATACGTGTAACTCTTCTTTACTTTTTCCTCTCTCTCTCTCTCTCTCTCTCGAAAACGTGGCTACAGAGACATGAGGGGATTGGATCCACTGATTAGAAAACCAGACTGTTTTGTGTGTGCATGTCGACAATGACTACAAACATGGTTAGGATTACGAGGAACGTAGGTGCTCTAAGCAGTAACTTTGATTTGAATTCATAGTTTATTTAGTATCTTAGGTTGTTTTGGAGGAAAGAAGTTTATAGGTTTTTGGTTGGAATCTTGCTTTATCGACAAAGATGCATATTTTTGCATTAAAAAGGAGAGAGATCAGGAAACTTTGGTACTACAAAAGGTGAGATATGCTGGACGTCTCTGATGAGGTCTTTCTTTCTTGCTTTTTATTTTTCCCACTTACGTATCATGCCTTCACTTGCAAATGTGCATGATCTTGTAGCTAGCAGAAGCCTTAGCACATGAGGTAACTCCCATCATAACATAACCTTCGCTCAAATTCTCACTATTGTACAAAGTGTTCCCCCATCAGTCAGTGGACTAAATAGACAACAAGAAAATTCACTCCTCCCGATCAACAGAATTGTTCCACTATTCACAGATCGAGAAGTCTGAGTATCTTAATTATTCCATCATTCTCAATTCAAAGGATAATATAAAGCACTGTAATATGTATGTATGTATGTGTGTGGATACATAGATCTGCATGCATGCTTTTATGCGTATGTTATTTGATAAAATAAAAACCAGCTTCATATATATATATATATATATATATATATATATATATATATATATATATATATATTGTTGAATATGTTGATTATATAATGTCAAAGCTTAATTAATATGAGTTATTGTAATTATACACATTCACTTCCAACATCAAAGAGAGACAATAATTCAGCTTATGACTTGATTTAAATGAATATATTTTTATATTTCCCTTTCGTCCCTCCAAAAATATGATACCATGAGCACCTAAAAATTATACACTTCGTTTTTTTTTTAAATAAAAAAGGGAAATATTAGAGAATGGAAGGGAAGATTGAATTAAGACAAAGGACCCAAGTCCAAATTCTCACCACTAGATTCCAATCCAGAACCCTTTCAAGCGTGGGTATAATCACTAGCTAGAGCATTGTCCACCTCTTGTTTAATATGAAATTGTGGTGCAGAATCTACGTACTGTGGCAACAGATCTTGACAGTGAAGCAGAAGAAGAGAAGAACAATAATAATAATAAAAAATGCGTTGCATTCAACTCAAGTACTTAATGTTTCGAGATAACATAATAAAAATAAAGTTAATGTGAGACAAACAACAGAAGAAAATGTGCCAGCAAATGCTGGTGGTAGGTCAGTCTCGGGACCAGATAGTGATATAAAGAGGGCTCTTGAGTTGGCATTTCATTTACAGAAGAAACATCAATAGATAGGACAAAATTCGTATGGGAGAACCACTCGAAGTGGAAGTTATCCAGAGTGCACTGATGGCCACCACAAAAGCCTATTCAGATCGTTGTCTTATAGACAAATTGCATGAAACTTAAAAAGTGATTCGAAAGGGAAGCTTGACTGAACAACACGATTATGTGATAGCGATCTAAATCATTTTATAACATTTTCTGGGAAAAGCACATGATAACTGATAGCAGTTTGTGGTTAATTTAATTACCAAGCGTTTAGGTAGCAAACGCCGCGCGGAGGGGCAGCAAGCAGCCATCTGAGACTTCTATCTTAACAAGTATTCTTATATCGAGGATGAGAAAATTCATTTGATTTCTTTTTTAAAACATTCTTGCATGATTGGATTAGAAGCTTAAAAAATCATATTGTTCTCCAGTAACCAAGACTTAATAAAGAGAGGAAATCTTGAGCTCATTCTGAACCATTGACACATCGAAAATACCTTAAACCTAACACGCTCAAAGTTGGGATCTATCTTAAGCGTTGCCTATTGATAAGCTTATCTTGAACAATTTAAAACACGTACTTAAGCTTGTTTCCTTCTGGATGACCAAGCAGGCATCGATCAAGTTGCTATATATCAATCCCTGTTCATGGTTAGTTGAAATTAAGGCTGATTGACTTGTGGCCAGGTCCATAAACCATGGTACAACCTAACCCCATTTGCACCTTTAAAACTCGGCTTCAGATGTCCCACAGAAATCTAGGTAACCAGGCAAAGAGAGGCCCCCAAACTCAACATCCTGCCACCTCCACCACCATCATCATCATATCACATATATTATGATGCACAGGGACAAATAATCATTTGGTATAAAGGATAGCAACTGGGGGGCAAGAAAGAATTACAACTGGCATTGCAGCCAGCATACATATATATATATATATATATATATATATATATATATATATATTATTAGCACAGAAAGAGAGAGAGAAAGGAGGAGGAGGAGGAGGAGGAGGCAAGAATCATCTGTCCATCAGCAAGACCCCACCCAAAACTTTCCCACCATCATCATCACCTCAAGGTTCCCCCACCACTACGAGGCCAAAGCTGTACCTAATCAGGGACCACCACCATTACCACCACCACCACCATCGTCGCCGTCATCATCATCATGATCAGTCATTCCGAAATCAACGGCCATAATAATTTATTTTGATTTCGTTTTATATTACGTTAAAGCAGTGGAGGTGGCGGAAGGGAGCGGGAGAAGAGCTTCTGGCCGGGGGCGAGGATGGCGAGGGGGTCGTAGCGGGCCTTGCGCTCGACGAAGCGGGGCCAGCCGCCGCCGAAGTGTCGGGCCCACTCCGCCTCCGACTGGTGGTGGGGCAGGTACAGCTTGAAATCGTAGCCGTTCGCTCGGCAGCACTCCACGATCTCCCGGTTCTCCGCCACCGCCTCCGCCACCGCCGTCTTCTCCGGGTACGGCCGGACTAACCGCAGCAGCCCCACCAGGTAGAATATCTCGCTCTCCGGCACCGCCACCGACATCCGCGGGTCCCACCTATAAAACAACGACCGTTATAACGGAAACAGCGGCAATTGTCTCCAACCTAACTGCGTTGAAAGGAAAACCTTTTATTTTTCAGTCACTTTTTCTGGAAAGGCCAAAAAAAAAAAAAAAAAAATTAGCATAATTTAATTATAACCAAAATAAAGTTCATAAATAGATATAATTTAGCGGTGGCCGTCGAAAATATTTGGAGCACATGCTTGCCCTGTCTTTTCCCAATATGGCAAGCACGTCCTCCACACCACCTGGGGGGCGCACCAAATCTCCCCTGCCTTAAATACGCCTACTGTGGAATTACCAAACTAACCCCCCCCCCCGGCAGGCGGGGGACGCCTTACTTGCTCCGGAGCAGCGGGTACACCAGCATGGGCCCACCGATGCCGCCCTTGAGGATCCGCTTGAAGACGTTGCGATCGAAATCGACGACGTCTGATGAGGCCACCAGGAGGTTGAGCCAAGGGTGCGGCGCCGCCCAGGTCCCATTCGCACGTGCCACGTCCTCCGCTACCTTCACACGTGAGAGGAAGTCGACGTATGTCACCTCCGCCGCGAACTCCAGCCCCCGGATGTATCGCAGCCGCCGCAGCATCCCGCCAGCTCGCTGCCAAATCAAAATGATAGGGAGGGAGGGACGTTTCTGGAGATTAGTATTCCGGATGAGGACAAAAATTGGGATCCCTCGGAATGCCCACTAGAACTGCATTTAACTACGAAAGAACCACTACTCTAAAGGTTCACAATTTTGGCGTGCGAGAGGGGCATTTGGGGAAGGAAGTAGAAGCACGCGTCAGCGAATCTAGCGGAAGACGCACGACGTGGAGGGGGCTTACAGGGTAACTGAATGACCAGAATGCCCCCGGGGCTTTGGAGATATTTACCTGGTCTACGGCGTCGCGCTCGTGATGGTCGAAGTGGAGGACGACCTCAAGGCAGTAGAGGACCGGACCGGACCCGGCCGGGATGAGGGCCGGGTCGAAGGGCGAGCCAGGGGAGAGAGGGACCGAGGGCCACCCATCGACCGGGTCGGCGCTGTTAACGAACACGAAGCCCTCAACGTAGTCGAAGGCCTCCGTCTCGGGCCGGGTCACGAGCCACTCGGCGTCGCCGGAGTATTCCTCAAAACGTTCGTACACCACCCTTATCCACTTCACCTGCGTCAGAGAGAATTTTGGGATACTTCGAGAATAAAATAAATAAAGAGAGATTTTGATTTGAAGTAAGCTAGTGGATCGGGTGACCGGAGGTGAGATTACGTACCATACGAGGGGCGGGGAGGAGGGGGATGCGGGCGCGAGTGATGACGCCGAACTGGCCGAGGCCGCCAAGGGCCCCGAAGAAGAGGTCCGGGCGGATGGCGGCGGAGCATACGACGCGCTCGCCGTTGCCCGTGACAACCTCGAGCTCCAACACGTTGGCAATTTGGGGGCCGTGCCGGAAGGCCTGGCCGCTGATCCCGCCGTTGGAGAGCGTCCCGCCGACGGTGAGCCCCAGGTAGTCCGTCCACGACGCCGGCGCCATACCATGTAGCCGGATTCCCCACTCCAGCACCTCCTCCCACAGCGCCCCGCCGGGGACGTCGACGGCGGGGGAGCCGCCTGCGTTGGCGGATGCGCGGACGAGCTCCATGGGGGGGCCGAGAGCGCATGTCGAGGACGACGCCGCCGTCGGCCATGGCCTGGCCGTTGATGGAGTGGCCGTTGCCGCGGGCGGCGACGGTGAGGCGGGGGGAGCGGGCGGCGACACGGATGGCGACGGCGACATCGTCAGCGGTGGTAGGCCGGATCACTGCCGCGGGGAGGGCGCGGACGATCCCGCCGAAGTCCGCCGCTGCTGCGGCGACGGCGGCCGGGTCGGCGGCCGCTTGGAGGCCCAGAGCTCGGAGGACGGACGGATCGCCGTCGGATCCGACGGCGGGGGCTTCCACCTCGCCGTCGCCGTCGGTGGCGAGGCGCTGCTGCTGGTCGAGATAAGCTATCATAACTTCGTAGGTTTTTTCTCCTCTCTCTCTCTCTTCTTTTTTTCTTTGGTCTGCTGGATTCGTATCGTGCCGGGGCCGATTTGAGGCGGAGGTTGGGGTGGTTTATATAGAGCGAGGGCGGCGGCGTCAAGAGACGTCACGATATTATTTTATTTTGACGGCCCGGTTCGATCGACACCTCGCCGTCCGCCGCTTATATATTTTCATAAAGAAAAATAACTTTTATGGGAAAATGCTGCAAATAAAAAAATAAAATAGCTATGGAAGTGAAAAGGGGTACGATAGATTCGAACGTAATCTAATTACAGTTCTATTGATTAAGACTGGGTTTAAGGTCTGGGTTTAATTTAATTTTTAAAAGAATCGGTCACAATGTTGAAAGATAAGTGCTTACATTAGATTTTGTCTTCTTGAACGCAAGAAGACATTCATGCCGACCAACTTACATCTTATTATAAGAATAAATGTATCGATCGAGGATATGCGGTGCAGATAATGTACATCGTGTGCGATAATTGATCATGAGTATGTGCAGCTGTGTATGTTTGAAAATAAAAATATTCTTTTTTGCACAGCATCTACAGCTGCATATGCACGTTTTCGAGGACAAAAATATTTTTTCATACTGCATCCATGGCCACATATATGCATAGAGCAGAAAAACTTTTCATTGACGATTCATGTGGATACCTAAGAGTCATGAAGCACTGCTTTCAAGTTTGATGGGTTAAAAGAAAAATATTATTAGGCATGTTTGACGGCATCCATCCTCTCTCATATAAAAATTTTATAAAAAATTTATTAATATTTTTATTAATCAATTTATTTATATTCTTTTATTTCACTAAAAAATATTAAAAATAAATTATATTTTTAAATTATTATTTATTTATCAAATTAGGGTACTACTTAACCAAAATATCTAAATTGGTTTCTAAGAGATTAGGTAAAAATTTTTCTTAAATATCTCTATGTGATTAATTATAATTCTTCCTTCCGTTTTATAGGCCTTGATTCTTTCTTTTATCTACCTTTTACTCTTACTATATTTTTAAAAAAATACAATATTTGTAAGGTATTTTCTAATAAAAATAAAAAAATAGTTTCTTATGATATAATTAGATTTTATGAGGAATATAATACTATTATTTAATTAGTAAATAGTAATTATTAAATCTTATTTTATTTTAAAAAATAAAATTTATATATGTTTAATGTATATATTAAAAGTATAACTAAAAATATAGTTTAGTAAAAAAAATTAAACTTCAATTGCAGACAAATAATATATAGTATATAAAATAAATTCGAAGTATAAAAGAAACTATAGAAAAATGAATATATGTTAGCAATTTATTAAGATAAATTATAATGTAAAAGA
This sequence comes from Calamus simplicifolius, assembly GCA_900491605.1. Lineage (NCBI taxonomy): Eukaryota > Viridiplantae > Streptophyta > Magnoliopsida > Arecales > Arecaceae > Calamus > Calamus simplicifolius. The sequence continues at coordinate 340,021 of UESW01001395.1, forward strand.
ACATGAGCAATAAATACCAAAGTTACTTTCTAATGTAAAGAAGAAATATGTAAATTATTTTTTTATCTAAGTATTACCTGGATAACATTTATTTTAAGAAATGAGACCTTAAATGTACCATTAAGAGTTAATTCAAATAGCTAGGACTTAAATTCCAAAGTACATGCAGGGCTATCAAGCTTTTTAGTGGAAGTAGCCAAGAAATAAATGGGGCGAGATATTGGATGAGAGACCACGGATGTTGCTGCTTTGTTACCACGTAAGATATCCATCATAATTAGATTACTTGATTATCAAAACAAACCTATTTAGAATCTCGCATTTAACAAAAATTATCTTTATTATTCTGAGAAGGTGAAGGATGGCAATTTGTGGTGAAGAGAAGTGTTGACGAGGGAGAGGTGATGCCCTAGGTGAAAGTCCTAAATAAAATCCAAGAGTTCAAGAGTTAACTTCTAGGTTGGAGCCTTCACTCCATACAACTATATATACTGTTGACCAAGTTATAGCATATGAACCAAAAGTCTTTCAGTACGTCGGGGAGATCCTCAAGATTTTGCATTATCTTACCTAATATCAGAGAGGATCTGATCGATCTAACTTGATGTATTTGATTATGTCAAAAGATATTGTGCTACAACGACATCATGATCAATGAAATGCCTTTGATCCAGCATATATAATTTATTGATCTAATCCTTAATCGGCTGAAGATTGCACAACCAAGAACTAAAGTAATTCGAGAAGACCGGAGGATTTGATGGGATTACAAGATCATGGATAGATTTTTTTTTTTTTTTTTTTTTGGACAAGAAGATCATGAATGGATTATGTGACAAGTGATGTCAAAATCAATGAAATACTATTAGTCCCACACTAATCTTTTATTCAATCTTCAATTGACTGAACATTCTACACACAAGATCGAATGTTAGACAATCGATCATAAAGAAGATATATATAGGGGATTTGAAAGTCTTAGTAGAATAGATTGCATGGCATCAAGTTGATATTACTTTGAAGATGTTTGCGAATCTTAGAGAGGATTTGAAGGATCTGATCGAATTTATTTGATCATGACATATATGTTAATAAACTTGGTAAGTAATACTATTAGACAATCATTTCGTGGACGTTAGAAGTTATCTTTGCCATGTAATGCTAAAGAATTGAACTCTTAAGTTGAGAAGACCAGCCATACTTATCCCATGAAACTTTGTGCATGTCCCTAATGGATGCCAAAAGTACTTTCCAAACTCAGATGATACAATGATATTATAATAAAATATTATTCATATAGTGTAAATATTCATTGCCATCCTTCATTAACTAAGGACTCTAATTTTATTTTATTTTTAAAATATGCTATTGCTTCTTCATTTTTTATTTTAAAAATACCATGATTTTATTTTATCAGATGGAAATGCAATATTGGTAACAAGTAATTATGTGTGTGGTTGGTGTGGTAGATAAGTATTACTTCATAAGCCTGCTAATGCTCTCTCTCTCTCTCTCTCTCTCTCTCTGATCCATTTCGCCTGTTGTTTTCATCTGATTCAATCATTATATCCTAAAACGAATTAAAAAACTATCATAGCATTTTAGCTTCACTAAATATTTTTAGATATAAAGAATTAGATTTGATTTATTTTTTTCTCCACTAATTTGATTCCTATCCAAAAAAGATTTGATCTAGATTTATTGCTCTATAAAATTACATCGGCTAAATTAGCACTAGAACCTTTAACATTTCAATGACTCTAATTTAATTTTATTTTATAAAAAAACATTAAAAAAGTATTGCAGCCGAATTCAACAAAAAAAATATTATTATCAATTGAAAGAGAATCCAAGGGATGAACAAATTATAAGATGAAGAGGAGATGTTCATATATAAATGGATACAATGAGATAGAATGACCTATAACCATCTAGACACTTGCATGGATGATATTATTCATTGTTATTTGAGCAAGAGATAGGATTCGATTTCGGTTGATGTCAACCTTCCAACAGCGAAGTAGATAGAATAGGAAAAGATGAAGATTTGGCCTCTCTTAATTTTAAAATTCCAAAATACCGTTGGCTTAGCAGTCACTCTTAATGGATGCTTGGTCTCTACACACCCACATATATTTAATCTATTCTAACTTAAATAAGAGCTTAAGTTGATCGAAGATCCTGCACAAAATCTTGTGCAATCTTATGGAGGATCCGGGAGATCCTCCTAGAATTAGAAGAATGATATGTTAGATGAACTCAAACCTACAATGATATCAACATCAATGGAATATAAATGAACTCCCAACTAACATGGGAATGATATTTCAATTGACCTACATTAATTGTTCTCTCCCAACAATTAGAGTTGACTAGCAATTGTCAAAGGGTTGAGATCTTATGACAGCACAGATTTAGCTGGCTTAGCTGGCCCATTCCAGCACCACCTTTTGCCAAGTAATTAAATCCAGTTCAGTACTCAAAACATTATAATAATAAAAAAATATTTATTACAATATTTCTTGGATGAAGAAGGGAACCAAAATAGATCTCCCCGCTATAAAAGAAGGGAACCTGCCAAACTAAGCACATGGAAACTAATTTCCAATTAATTTGAAAGCTTGTGGTCTCATCAACTTCATGTTCAATTCAACTTATCCTCTGATTAATTAGTCAATATTTTAGAAAGAAACTTTGATCTCAAAGTTTCCAAATACATGGTTAGTCATATAATCTCCAAGCTTAAAATCAAAAGATTACCAATTATTTTGGTAATATTCAAAATTTATTGACCATGTCATGACCACTTATCAAAAGATTTATGTAATATTCAAAATTTAAAATTAAACTTTCAATTAATGTAATTTTAAAATCTATACCATACAATGAAGGCATTTATTAAGTGGTTGGTAAAGCATAATTCTTGATATTCAAATTTGAATTGCCATTTTAAACACCTATAAAAACATATTAGAAAAAGACTCAGACTTGATGTGGCTGATCACCTCCCCAGACGGTAGTATAACAATCCGCATAGTTCTCAGAGCTAAGTAATGATTTGATAACTAGTTTTCAGCATCGGCCTTAATTTTGGCCTCGGTTTTGTCCTTGGCCTCGGCCCCGGCCTAGAGCCCCACAGCCTCGGCCTCGAGCTCCGCCTCGGCCTCGAGCTCCGCCTTGGCCTCGGCTCTGGCCTCAGCCTCGGCTTTGGCCTCGACCTCGGCCTAGAGCCCTCGGCTCTAGCCTCAGCCTCGGCTCTCGGCCTCGGCCTCGAGCTCCGCCTCGGCCTTGGTCTGTCTTCGACCTCGGCTTCAAACTCGCCTCGCATACTCAACCCATAGTCGTGGAACCAACTTCGAATATTGGACCAAGTGGATTAAAACACCAACGACTGCCGCATAGCTCGCGCACCCGCTTTTTGCCAAAATCACGGACGGTTACCGATATACTATGCAGTTGCCGATATCTACGGCTTGCACTTAGCAACTGTGCACCCACCTGCCGCTTACGGAGCCGATCCTAACGAAGATGGGATTCGATAGTTTTTATCTACAAAGGGTAAGAGAGACCCCAGAATAGGTATATAAGAACCCTGACTCGCAACGGGGAGGGGGACAGAATCTCTACTATCTTATCTAAATCCCTGTTCTCCCAATCGCTAATTTGAGCGTCGGAGGGTCCCCGCCAGAACCATCGGTCCGAACTTTTCTTGCAGGTTTTTGGCTAAAGGAGGCGGTCCTGTCATTCCTCTGAAGGCCCACGAAGCTTCTCTCTCGCTCGACGCTTTTCAGGAGTGATTTGGCAGCAACAGATTGGTGCGCCAGGTAGGGGGCAGACAGACGTTCGTCTTCACGCATCTGCAACCCCACAACCTCTGCAAGGAAGAAGATGGCGGTTACACGTGCACAGGAGGCCTCCACCAGCCAGGTCGAGGGACGCCTCCTGCGAGCAGAATAGCCAGAGGCCAATCTCCCTATTTCGCCTCCCGTACAGCTGCAGGTTAGCCAAGCTGATCGGCTTAATGCCCTGACTCAACAGGTTCAGGACCTGATGGCGGTTGTGCGGGGACTACAGGAGCAGTGCTTTGCCACCACGCCATTGCCACCTCAACCCTCTCCGCCTCATATGGAGGGTCATGGAGCTAGCCAGCCTCATCGTGGCAAGACCCCTCCAGAGGCCTCCACCGTGCATCCACGAAGTCTCATCGCCGGATAACTTTCAAGTGGCGACAATCTCCTTCCCATCACTCTGATCGCTTTCCCAGGCAGCATGGTGGGAAGGAACCAAAGCAGGTGCATTCCCTACCCTGGCAACACTCTCCCTATTCGTCTTCTAAATCCTCAAAGGAAGACACCAACAGAAAGATCGCTCACTAGGCCGAGCAACGGTTGGACGAATACCATCAGCGGCTGGAGGAGCATAGCCGCAGAATTACCAACCCATACGGGGCGGACTGCGACCATCGCCCCCCGCTGTCTCACCGTATTATGGAGGAACCGGTCCCACCACGGTTCTATCTACCCCAGCTGGACCCATACGACGGCACGGTGGACCCCCTGGATCATCTGGAGAGCTATAAGGTCCTCATGCAAGTTCAAAGGGAAACGGATTCTCTCCTTTGTGTCGCCTTCACGGCTACACTTCGGAAGGCCGCACGTGCGTGGTATTCCGTTTGCCACCACATAGTATCCACTCCTTCAGGCAGCTCAAAAATCTTTCTTGGCCCGTTTTGATGCGTGCCGAAAGATTCCCTAGGTGGCTGATAGCATATTCGCAGTCCAGTAGAGGAGCGGCGAAACCCTAAAGGACTTTGTGGCTCGGTTCAAGGAGGCTACGCTCGAGGTCTACAATCTTCAGGACTCCATGGCCACTCTGGCACTGAAGCGGGGACTCCGTCCTTCCAGGTTCACTTACTCCCTGGACAAAAAGCCTCCCAGCTCTTATGCTGAGCTGCTGATCCGGGCGTAGAAGTATATTCGCGCCAATGAAGCAGACTTCTCCAGGAGGGAGGTTGACAAAGGGCCCGGCAAGAAGCCAGTACCTTCGGAACCTGCTAGGGTACGTATAGAAAGCCTGAGCCGCCTTGTCGTCCAGATAACCGACCTCAGATGTTGATTCCCAAAGAGCACTTTTCTCCACTTCTCGCCCCAATATCCCATATTCTGTTAGAAATTAAGGACGAGCCCTACCTCCGGCATTCACCTCCCATGAGACCCGGGGTTCCCCGCAGCAAAGAACTATACTGTCGATACCACAGAGACTACGGCCACGACACGGAAGACTGTTGCCTGCTGAAGAAGGCTATCGAGGAACTTGTTCAGCAAGGTCACCTAGGCAAGTTCATCCGAAGAGGAAACCCTGCTGCCCCGGCCCGTCGACACCTCCTGCACCTCAGATCGGCATTGACAATGCCCCGACGGAGAAGACGATGGCCATGATCTCCTGTGGGGCAGGTAACAATTCTAAAAGACAGCATGAGGAGGGAGTAGATTCTGTAATTCCTTTCTCTAAATGGGATCTAGAAGGGGTAGTTAACAAATATGATGATAGCATCATTGTGTCTATGACGATCGCAAAGCACCCTGTAAAACAAATTCTAGTTGACAGTGGGAACTCTTTGATGTTTTGAGTTACGATGCTTTTGTTCGGATGAATTTGTCTCGTAGTTCCCTTCGACCCGTCACCACACCCTTAATGGGTTTTACTGGAGACTCTATAAGGGTTGAGGGAGAGATCACTCTCCCTGTCACAGTCGGGACTCCGCCGTATCAGAGCACGGTTCTCATGAACTTCCTGGTGGTTCAGGTCCCACTGGCTTACAACGCCATCCTTGGGAGATTCGGTTTGAACCTGTTAGATGCCGTTATCTCCACCAAAAGACTGCTCGTGAAGTTCTCTACCGACAAGGAAGTTGGAGAGATGAGGGGAGAGCATAGCCCACTACCGCTCTGCTACCACCTGGCCCCTAGTCCACAAGGGGCATTATCAGCAATAGCAACTGAGCCGCTCGACCCCCGAGAATTGGAGAGGAGAGGGGAGCCAGCCAAGCACTTGCTGACTTTCCCCTTGGGGGAGGACCCGATGAGAACCATCTAGATTGGAGCTCTACTTTCGAAGGAGGCACGCGATCAGCTTCTTGGTTTCCTACGAGCCAACTCTGACATTTTTGCATGGTCATCGTCCAACATGCCGGGTATCCCTGATGAGATAATTACTCATCAACTCAACATCAAATCAGGGTGCCGGCCTATCCACAGAAGAAGAGAAGCTTTTCCCCAGACCTACAGAAGGCCATTGACAAGGAGATCCGCAAGCTGGAGGCTGCAGGCCACATTCGGGAGGTCCATTACCCCAACTAGCTGGCCAACGTCGTAATGGTCTGCAAGGATAATGGGAGTTGGAGGATGTGCATGGATTTCACTGACCTCAACAAAGCATGCCCCAAGGACAGCTTCCCATTTCCTCGGATCGACCAGCTGGTGGACGCTACATCCGGTCATGAGACCCTTAGCTTCATGGACGCCTTCTCTGGGTACAACCAGATCAAGATGGACCCGGCGGACGAGGAAGCTACCTTGATTGTGACCAAAAAGGGAATATACTGCTACAAGGTGATGTCGTTCGGACTAAAGAACGGGGGCCACTTACCAGAGGCTGATGAATAGTCTTTGAAGACTAGATCGGATGCAACATGAAAGTGTACGTGGACGATATGCTGACCAAAAGTATCCATACCACTGACCACATTGCCGACTTGGCGGAGACCTTCAGCAACCTCCATCGATACCAGATGAGGCTGAACCTCCACAAATGCGCCTTCGGGGTGACAGCGGACAAATTCTTGGGTTTCATGGTGACGCAGCGTGGGATCGAGGCGAACCCTGATAAGATTCGAGCCATCTTGGACATGAGGTCTCTGGCTAACAAGAAGGAGATGCAGCGCTTGACTGGAAGGGTGGCGGCCTTCAAGGAACTGCGCAAAGTCAACGGCTTCGAGTGGACGAGGGAGTGCCAGAAGGCCTTTGAGGGGTTAAAAGAGTTCTTATCCATCCTGCCATTGTTATCCAAACCAAGGGGCGGGGAGGAGCTCCTCCTGTACCTCGCGGCCTCTCTCGAGGCTGTCAGCTCCGTGCTTATTCGCATGGATGCCGACGGGATGCAAAAGCTAGTGTACTACACCAATAAGGTGCTTCATGATGCGGAGACTAGATATTCCATAGTCGATAAGATTATCTTTGCATTGATCGTCTTCGCCCAGTGCTTCAGGCCCTATTTCCAAGCTCAACCGATCGTGGCGGTCACAAATCAACCACTCAAGGCAATACTCTCTCACCCTGATACCTCTGGCCGACTGGCGAAGTGGGCACTCAAGCTGAGGGAATTCGACTTATTATTTTGACCCAGGTCGGCTATGAAGTCTCAGGTTGTTGACCCCAAATTGATTTTGATGATTACAAAACAGTTAGGCAACTCTAAGCTTGATACAGGGAAGTTCGGTCGCCTTGCAAGTAAGTATCTGCGTGCAAAATTTCACTAGTAAGAAAGTACTTCATTTAATTGGCTTTGAATATTTTTTTATTAGCTTGAAAGTTGACTGGTTAGCTAGCTTGTTTTCCATTTAGCTAACTAGCATGACTTTCAGCTAACTGGGAAACATTCTCAGTGCTTGGGCCGAACGTCATTGTATTTTAGCTAGCTTGTTAGCTAGCTGGAGATCCTTCAGCTAACTAATCTTCACATCATTGTAAGTTGGCCGAACACTCTCCTTTTCTAGCTAACTGGTTAGCTAGCTCGTGGTGCCCTGATAGCTAACTGGAATTTACTTTTAGTTGCCTAGCCGAATTACCTCAAATTCTAGTTAACTGCTAAGCTAGCTACCAGGTCTTCTAGCTAGCTGGCAGTTCCTTTAGCTAACTGCTTAGCTAACTATTGTATCCTGGAGCTAACTGGTTAGTTAACTATTCTTCACTGTAAGCGTGTGGCCATGCATTTTGAAATTTTAGTTAGCTGAAGAGCTAGCTCCCTCTCTCCATTGGCCATTTTCTTTCTCTGCTTAGCTAACTGGAAAGCTAGCTATCTTTTCGTTAGTTAGCTGGAGAGCTAACTAAGCTGGGCGGTTCCTTACTATTTTTGAATTTAGTTAGCTAGTGAGCTAACTGGCTATCTTTTAGCTAACTGAAGAGCTAACTCTCCATCTCCTGTTTTTCCTGCAGCCAAGAGCTTTATACTTTTAGTTAGCTGGGGAGCTAACTGGCATTCACGGCACTTTCTCCTGACTTTTTTGTTTTGCCTGTTAGTTAGCTGGAGAGCTAACTATCCATTGTTTAGTTAGCTGGTGAGCTAACTAAGTGTTCTGAACTTTTTTTGTCCTGGCTGTTGCTTTTTCTGTTAGTTAGCTAGAGAGCTAACTAGCAACCTGTTTAGCTAACTAATGAGCTGCCTCTGGACGTTCTTTTTCAACCTTGGCCTCTCTTGTAAGCTAGCTGACTAGCTAGCTGGGGACTTTTGCTTAAGCCTTGGCCGAATGGTTTCTTGCTTCAGCTGCCTGGAGTTATTCTTTCAGCCAACTACCACCTGAGTTCTTGAGTTTGCTTTTCCTCTCTTACTCTCTCTCTATTGCTATTTTAAGCTACACTTAACTTTTGGATTTTTGAATTTTTGCAGTGCTCTTCCTTCCTCAAATGGATATCAGCATTCAATGCTTAAGGGAAACATTTATAACAGTTATATTTTCTTTCCGTTTTTATTTCCATTTGTTCCTAATGTATCTAACGGATCTTTTCTTGTTGGATGATTATAAAAGGTGGGATTTGAAGCACACCATGACGATTCGAAAAAAGATTTTTTAAAGAGAAAGAAAATCCAAGAAAAGAGCTCATATTGCATATTATTGAGTGGTTGTTGTGCATTCAAGTTCATTCATTGCTCCAAAAAGTCGTCCGGATCTCTAAAGCTTTTCAAGCAATCAAGACTTCAGCTACTTCGACCTTGTTCATTTATTGCTGAGTTTATTGCTTCAAAAATTGTAAAGTATACTCTGAATATTTGCTCATTGTGGGAGCTTCTCTTTATCATTCCTTGATCGTTTTTGTAAAAGGGTTAGTGTTAACCCTAATTATTTTGGGCTTCCTTGTGCCTTGAAACAAGAGGACTAGCCTAGGTTTGGCTAGGGGTTTTTGGCTTCCTTGTACCGTGAAACAAGAGGACTAGCCTGGTGTGGCTAGGGGTTTTTGACTACCTTGTGCCGTATAAAAGAGGGCTAGCCTAGTTTGGCTAGAGGTTGTAATCGTTGTAATACGATTAGTGGAATTCCCAAAGGTTTTGGGGAGTGGATGTAGGTGCTGAGTTTGGCACCGAACCACTATAAACTTTTGTGTGTTTGTGGTTGTTTGATTCTCTACTGTTATCATTATGTGCACTCCACTACACCGCTGCCAATAAAGATTAGGGTTTAAGCACATACTTGCATAGTAATCAATTTATTTTTAATAACTCAATTCACCCCCTCTTGGGTTGCTACATATGGGCAACAAGTGGTATCAGAGCAGAGTGCTCTTGATTTCTACAGCTTTGATTAGCTTAGAGCCAAAGATCAGTAGTAATTCCAATGAGTTATATGTTGACTGAAGGACAATCAACTAATAGACCACCTTTGTTCAATGGAACAAATTACACATATTGGAAAGCACGAATGAAAATCTTCATTCAAGCACTAGATTATGATTTATGGGGAATCATAATTAATGGACCACACATACCCACTATTATGATTGAAAATGTTAATATTGCAAAGCCTGAATCTGAATGGGATGAGCAAGACAAAAAATTAGCTCAATTAAATGCTAAGGCTATGAATGTTCTTTATTGCTCTCTTGATGCAAATGAGTTTAATCACATATATACTTGTATGTTTGCTAAGGAAATCTAGGATAGACTTGAAGTCACCCATGAGGGTACAAATCAAGTCAAGGAATCCAAAAAAATATGCTTGTTCATAAGTATGAATTATTTAAGATATCCTGCTAAAAATATTACTGATATGTTTACAATATTTACTGATATTATTAATGGATTGAAAAGTCTTGGAAAATCTTATGCTAACAGTGATCTTGTTAGAAAAATCTTAAGATCTTTACCTAGGATACGGGAAGCAAAAGTCACGGCAATTCAAGAAGCAAAAGATCTCAATAATTTATCACTTGAAGAGTTGGTCGGTTCTTTGATGACTCATGAGCTTCAGCAACGACAACATATCGATGAAGATGAATCAAAGAAGAAAAGGACAATGGCTTTGAAGAGTGTAACTCAAGAAGATAAAAGTGAAGAAACCACTAGTGACAGTGAGAAAGATGATGAAATGACACTTATTTCAAGAAAATTTAAGAGGTTCATGAAGAGAAAGAAATTTGAAAAAAGAAAACAATTTGTTAAAGGAGACCATAGCAAAGATAAGAGTGAACCTCCTACATGCTATGAGTGCAAGAAGCCTGGACACATCAGACCAGATTGTCCACTAATAAAGAAAGGATCTAAAAGAATAAGAAGAAGGCAATGATGGCCACTTGGAGCGATAGTGAAGCAACAAGTTCAGAAGATGAAGAGAAAACTGAAGTTGCAAATGTTTGCTTCATGGCTGATAATGATGAGGTAAGCTCTAACTTTTTAGATGACTTTACCTTTGATGAATTATAATGTGCATTTTATGAACTTATTGATGATTTTGCAAATTTAAGTTCAAAAAGCAAAGAATTGAAAAATGAAATCAAAAATCTTACTCTTGAAAAGAAAGAATTTCAAAGGATAATGAATCATTGTTAAAGGAAAACCAAGATTTAAAAAATGAAGTGGATAAATTAAAACCAATTGTTGATAGATTTAATCTAAGTTCAGAAAAATTAGAAATGATTTTAAATAGTCAAAGAGCTGTTTACAATAGAGCTGGTCTTGGATACAATACTTTTAAAAGACAAAAATTTTTAAAAAATATTTATGAGCATGCTGATGATTCTACTAAGATTACATGTTTTTAAATGTGAAAAAATTGGACACAAAGCTTATATTTGTCAAACACAAAAGATAAGAAAAATATGGGTTCCAAAAGGAACGATCTTGACTAACCCAAAGGACCCAAGAAAGCTTGGGTACCTAAAACAAAAATTAAAATTGTGTATGCAGGTGTGTCTTGCAACCCGAGCAATTAAAAGACAATGGTACTTGGATAGCGGGTGCTCAAGACACATGACCGATGATGAATCGCAATTCATCACTTTGGAAGCAAAAGATGGAGGTGTGTTACTTTCGGTGATAATGGCCAAGGAAAAAAAATTGGCATTGAAAAATAGGTATCACACCTCATGCTTATATTGATAATGTTTTGCTTGTGAAAGGACTGAAACATAATTTACTTAGCATTAGTCAACTATGTGACAAAGGATTTAATGTTACTTTAAATCATCTCTATGCATTGTTAAAAATCCTGCAAATGAAAATATGAAATTTGTTGGTCATAGGCATGGTAATGTATACATTGTTAATTTAAATGATTTGCATGATCAAAATATTGATTGCCTAGTTGCTACAAATAATAAAACTGATAATAGTTGGTTATGGCATCGTAGGCTAGCTCATGCAAGCATGGATTTACTATCTAAATTAATTAAGAAGGATTTAGTACATGGTTTGCCAAAACTTTTTTGAAAAAGATAAGATTTGTAATGCTTGTCAATTTGGAAAACAAACCCGAGTTTCTTTTAAATCAAAGAATTTAGTTTCAACCACTAGACCTTTGGAGCTCTTGCTATTGATTTATTCGGTCCTACAAGAACAACTAGTCTAGGAGGTAAAAGATACGGTTTTGTTGTTATTGATGATTTCTCTCGCTTTACATGGGTTTTATTTCTATCTAGTAAAGACGAAGCGTTTTCAGCATTTCAAAAATTATTCAAAAGAATTACAAAAAAAAAGAATTCTTCTGTTTTATCGATACGAAGTGATCATGGAAAAGAATTTGAAAACAAATCTTTTGAAGAATTTTGTAATGAAAATGGAATTGAACATAATTTTTCTGCACCAAGAAACCATACAAAATGGAGTAGTTGAAAGAAAGAATAGAACATTAGAGGAAATGGCGCGTACCATGTTGTGTGAAAGCAATCTTCCAAAATATTTTTGGAAGAAGCTATTAACACTGCCTGTTATATTTTAAATCGTGCATTAATCAGACCTGTTTTGAAAAGACTCCATATGAACTTTGGAAAGGAAGAAAACCTAATATAAGTTACTTTCATGTTTTTGGATGCGATGTTTTGTATTAAATAATGAAAATCAAACCTTGATAAATTTGATGCTAAGTCTGATGAAGGAATTTTTCTCGGATATTCTTTACATAGTAGAGCTTTCAGAATATTCAACAAAAAGACTTTAGTAGTTGAAGAATCAATTCATGTTATCTTTGATGAATCTAATGATCTTCCATCAAGGAAGGAAAAGGTATAAATGATGCAGATGACATTGAAGATCAATTCAAGGACATCACACTGAAGGATAAGAGCGACACAGATACACAAGAGGTAAATGGAGAAGGGAACGCTGACCTACCTGAAGCCTCACAAGGTAATGATGAATTAGAAAGAGGTTGGAGGTATGTTCTTAGTCACCCCAAAGATCTAATTATTGGTGATCCTTCTCAAGGAGTTAGAACTAGATCGTCATTTAGATATGCTTGTAATAATTTAGCATTTGTATCTAAAATTGAACCTAAATGTTATGATGATGCTAAAAATGATGTTGATTGGATTAATGCCATGCATGAGGAACTTAACCAATTTGAAAGAAATAATGTTTGGACTCTTATTGAAAGACCTCATAATCATCAAATTATTGAACTAAATGGGTTTATAGAAACAAATTAGATGAACATGGTATAT
>UESW01001395.1:356173-449743 GCA_900491605.1 Calamus simplicifolius
AAATTTAGCGATGCATTTGCATGCGTTGCAGTATTGCGACGCAATGTTGCGTCGCAGAGAGTCGCAATATTGCGACGCAATTGCGACAAATGGGTATTGCGACGGACATTTGAGCGATGCCGTCATTGCGTCGCTATTGCGTCGCAATAGCATATTTAGTGACGCAATTGCGACGCATTTGGGCATCGCAATATTTTATTTCTCTTGTAGTGTGACTAGATAAATTGTCCTTAAAATTTTGAAAGGAATCTCAAGAAATTGATAGAAATCTAGATAGTCATCCCTTAAGGGTTTCAAAATCATTCCAAAGGATCACAAATCCCTAATTCACCTCTAAGATAACAAAATCTTTCTTCACTCAAAGGTTTTGTAAATATGTCAGCTAATTGTTCTTCAGTACTAACATAATCAAGGCAGATTTCATTACTAGCTACATGTTCTCTTATAAAGTGATATCTAATTTCAATGTGCTTAGTTCTTGAATGTTGGATTGGATTTTAGTTAAATTGATTGCACTTGTATTATCACATCTAATAGGTGTTTTATCAAGTGTTATGTCATAGTCTTCAAGTTGTCTCTTAATCCAAAGAATTTGAGCACAACAACTTCTAGCTGCAACATATTCTGCTTCAGCAGTAGATAATGCAACCAAATTTTGCTTTTTGCTAAACCAAGAGATTAAGTTACTTCCCAAGAATTGACATACATCACTTGTACTTTTTCTATCTAGTTTACATCCAGCATAATCAGAGTCAGAATATGCAATTAAGTTTAGTGTTGAGTCTCTAGAATACCATAATCCTACATTTTTAGTTCCACTTAGATATCTTAAAATTCTTTTCACAGCAATTAAGTGAGATTCTTTAGGTTCTGATTGAAATCTAGCATATAAACAAACAGCAAACATGATATCTGGTCTACTAGCTGTTAAGTAAAGTAGAGATCCGATCATACCTCTATAATATTTTTGATCAACTGGCTTACCATCTTCATCTTTGTCTAATTTGCATGAAGGGCTCATTGGTATTCCGAGGGGTTTGATTGATTCCATCCCAAACTTTTTTAGGATTTCCTTTGTATATTTTGTTTGGTTGATGAAGATTCCCTCTCTTTCTTGTTTGATTTGGAGTCCCAGGAAGAAATTGAGTTCTCCCATCATGCTCATTACAAATTCACCCTGCATTAACTTGGCAAATTCTTGACACAAGAGATTATTAGTAGCACCGAATACAATATCATCTACATATATTTGTACTACCAATAAATCTTTGTCTTTTCTTTCAAAAATAGTGTTTTATCAACATTTTCTCTAGAAAAGTAATTTTCAATTAGAAATTTACTTAACCTATCATACCAAGCTCTAGGTGCTTGTTTTAAACCATAAAGTGCTTTGTGCAATTTAAAAACATGATTTAGAAATTTATGATCTTCAAAACTAGGTGGTTGTTCAACAAAAACTTCCTCATTTATAAATCCATTTTAAAATGCACTTTTAACATCCATTTGAAATAAATTGATATGCATATGACATGCAAATGCTAGTAATAATCTAATTGCCTCTAATCTAGCTACAGGTGCAAAAGTTTCATCAAAATCAATTCCTTCTTCTTGATTATATCCTTTTGCAACTAATCTAGCTTTGTTTCTAATTACTATACCATTTTAATCTAATTTATTTCTAAATACCCATTTTGATCCTATAATAGAATGATCTTTAGGTCTATCTACGAGGGTCCAGACATTATTCCTAGTAAATTGATTTAATTCCTCTTGCATAGCTAACAACCAATTATTATCTTTTTTAGCTTCTTCAATCATTTTAGGTTCAATTTGAGATACAAATGCAAGATGATTATTGATGTTTCTCATTGATGATCTAGTCCTTACTCCTTGAGATGGATCACCTATAATTAATTCCTTTGGATGACCATAGGCATATCTCTAATCTCTAGGAAGATCTACATCATTATGATTAGCATCAACAACATCAACACTAGGAGAATCATCACCTTTAGCTTCTTGTTCATGATCTAAAGATATATCAATATTCAATTTTTTAATATCTCTCTCAAGTAAATTTGTATCTTCTTCATCATCAATTTTTCCTGAACTCGACGCTAAAGATTCATCAAAAACTACATGAATAGATTCTTCTACAATTAAGTTTCTCTTGTTAAACACTCTATTGGCTTTACTAGATGTTGAATATCCTAAGAATATGCCTTCATCTGATTTTGCATCAAATTTTTTAAGATTATCTTTACCATTATTATGAATGAAACATTTACAACCAAATGCATGAAAGTAACTAATGTTTGGTTTTCTATTGTTCCATAGTTCATAAGGAGTTTTCTTAAGGATTGGCCTAATTAAAGCTCTATTAAGAATGTAACATGCCGTGTTAATAGCTTCCGTCCAGAAGTACTTTGGAAGTTGGCTTTCACATAGCATGGTACTGTCCATGTTTTCTAAGGTTCTATTCTTTCTTTCTACAACTCCATTTTATTGTGGTGTCTTAGGTGCAGAGAAATTATGATGAATGCCATTTTCAATGCAAAAGTTTTCAAATAAATGATTTTTGAATTCTGTGCCATGATCACTTCTAAGAGACACTATGGTGTTGTTCTTCTCATTTGTGACCTTCTTGAAAAATTTCAGAAACATTGGAAAGGTCTCATCTTTATGAGCTAAAAATAATACCCAAGTGTATCTAGAATAATCATCTACAATCACAAGACCATATTTCTTTCCTCCTAGACTAGTGGTTCTAGTAGGTCCAAAGAGATCCATGTGAAGTAGTTCAAGTGGCCTAGAAGTGGAAACAATGTTTTTAGTTTTGAAAGAGTTTCTAGTTTGTTTTCCAAATTGACATGCATCACAAACTTTGTTCTTTTGAAAATCTAATTGTGGAAGGCCTTTTACTAAATTCATTCTAATTAAATTTGAAATTAAGTGTGTGCTTGCATGACCTAATCTACGATGCCACAACCATCCAATCTCATTCATATTAACATTATTAGTAACTAAGCAATGATTACTAGTAGATAAATTATCTAAATCAATCAAGTACACATTGCCATTTCTATTTCCAATAAATACAATGCTATTATCAATGAGATTAGAAACAGTGCAAATAGAAGCTTCAAATGATACTTTGAAACCTTTATCACACAATTGGCTTATACTAATTAGATTATGCTTTAAACCATTAACATATAAGACATTTTCAATAAATGTGGAGGGAGTTATTTGAATTTTACCAAACCCCATGATCTGGCTTTTGCCATTGTCACCAAACGTAACAACTCCTCCTCTTTTGCTTTCAAGGGTGATGAATTGATCCTTGTCACCCGTCATGTGTCTTGAGCAGTCACTATCAAGATACCACTTTCGCTTTGATCTTTTGGCCGCAAGACACTCCTGCAAAATGATCAAGTCTTATATTTAGGTACCCAAGTCTTCTTGGGTCCTTCATGGTTAGTAGCAAAAAAGATTGTTCCTTTTGAAACCCCTAATTTCTTTCCTTTAACTTTTAATTTTTTGTTACTTTTTCTTGCATTACATTCATAAGATTTATGGCCTTTCTTGTTGTAATTGTAACATGTAACATCATTTGTTTTCTTAACAAAGAAATTGTTTACAAATTTTTGTTTCAAGTTTGGTCTATATCCTAATCCAGCTCTATCAAAAATAGTCCGTTGATTACTTAAAAGTAAATTCAGATTTTCAGAGCTATATGTAAATTTATCAACTATGTTCTTGTATTTTTCAACTTTTTTCTTTAAGTTAAGGTTTTCATTCATAATTGATTCTTTTTCTTTTAGAAATCTCTCCTTTGCATCTTTAAATCCTTAACTTCAAGTGTTAATTTATTTTTCTCTTTACACAAATTTAAGTTTTCACTTTTCAAAACTTGTTTTTGTTTTTCAGAATTTTAAAATCATTGACTAATTTATTGAAAGCTTCATATAATTCATCGAATGTAAAATCATCATTGAGGGTTTCGGTATTTACCTCATCATTATTGTTTGCCATGAAGCAAATGTTTTCAACTTCTTTTTGTTCTTCCTTGGAAGAGGATTCTTTGCTATCGCTCCATGTTGCAACATAAGCTTTCTTCTTCTTTTTGTAGGCTTTCTTCAATTGAGGACAGTCATATCTGAAATGCCCCAGTTTCTTGCACTCATAACATATTAAGGGGTCTTTTCTTTTTCTTTGTCCTTGTCCTTCTCTTTTCTTTCTCTCCTTCCATTTTTGTTCCATATCTCTTCTTATGGAAGGGTCTTCTTCTTTGCATGAACCTTTTGAATTTCTTTGCAAGGAGTGCAGTCTCCACATCATCATCACCATCACTGCAACTTTCCTTACTTTCTGCAGCCTTAAGAGCAATAGTTTTCTTTTTTTTGACTTCTTCCTCTTGATGTTGTTTCATAGTCAGCTCATGAGTCATTAAGGATCCAAGTAGCTCCTCCAAAGGTAAAACATTTAAATCCTTGGCTTCTTGGATTGCAGTCACCTTTGCTTCCCATGATCTTAGAACTGACCTAAGAAGTTTACGCACAAGTTTAGAATTAGTATAAGTCTTACCAAGACTTTTCAAGCCATTTACAATATCAGTGAATCTTGTGTACATGCATGTAATAGTTTCAGTTTGTTCCATGCTAAATAGTTCATATTTATGCACCAAATATTAATTTTTGATTCTTTTACTTGATTAGTACCCTCATGGGTAACTTCTAATCTATCCCAAATTTCTTTTGTGGAAATACATGTAGAAATTCGATTAAATTCATTTGCATCCAATGAACAATACAAAACATTCATGGCTTTAGCATTGAGCTGAGCCAACTTCTTATCATGTTCATCCCATTCCGTTTCCGGTATAGGAATCACCATGTTGTCTACTCTAATTGTGGATGTGTGTGGACCATTAACTATGATTCCCCATAGGTCATAGTCAAGTGCTTGAATAAAAATCTTCATCCTAGCTTTCCAATAACTATAATTAGTTCCATTAAATAAAGGAGGTCGATTAGTGGATTGACCTTCTAAATAAGATGAACTAGCTTGAGCTGCCATTTGGATCTTTGCTCTTGATCGTTAGACCAAATTCAACTGAGCACTCGCTCTGATACCAATTGTTGGCCCAAATGGCAACCGAAGGGGGGGGGGGGGGTGAATTGGGTTCTTAAAAATATTTAGCCATTTTTAAAATTATGTTCTTTGGAATAAATAGTATTAAGTGCAGGATAAGTATTAAGCAAAAATAATGAGATAGAGTGAGAGAGTTAAAACACGGTAAATACAAGAATTTTATAGTGGTTCGGTGTATCCAACACCTACGTCCACTCCCAAGTACCACTTGGGTCCACACTATAATCTACTTGATTACAACCGAGTTGTTTTACAAGCTCACAACTCAAAACTTATTGTTTCCCCCGGGATTACAACGAACCTAACTGGTTTTCTGGGCTCACCAGCACAAAACACAAATCACAAGCTATCCTTAGCTTGTCCCCGAGGAAACTACCTCAACTAATTCAATCCCTTGATTGAACTAGTAAATAGTAAATGAGAATAGAGTTTAAGATACAAGAAGGCTCCTCAAATGAGTAAATAGGCAATAAACTAAACAAGGATTAGAAAACCTGTTTGAAGATCTTTGAATGTGCGCTTTTCTTCTTTTCTTCTTTTCCTCCTCTTCTTGGAAAGGTTGAATCAGTGCCTCAGCTCAGATTCTTCAAAAACTTACAGTTGAGAAGATGGGAAAATCAGGGCTTTTGCTTCTTATTTCTTCACTTAGGAAATCCTCTGATTTTGAGCTTGAATGCCTTGGATTTCTCTTTGAGCTTTTCTGGAGTTGATGGATTTGAACTTTGACTCTTTCCTTTTGATTTCTTGCTCAAGACTTTTTGGATTTTTCAATCTATTTTCTCTCAAATTTTTTGTCCCGTTTTCAAACGGATGATCCCCTTTTATAGATCCCTTAATCCACATTTTAGGAGGGAAAACTAGCCGTTGGAGACGTTTGGATTCTTCTACACACAAAGAAAATAGCCGTTAGAAGTTAGGTGAAAAGAAATCTTACCGTTGGAGTACGTTCTGACAGATAGAAAATCCGTTCCTGATAGGTTGGAGTCGTCTCTAACTTTTCAGGTGTCGGCTCCAAATCGGGTGTTCAAAAGTAGTAAAGAAAAAGTTGTTGGGGAGTCGGCTCCGAAAAAGGTAAGTGTCGGCTCGTCGCTTTCGAGAGTCGGCTCCGAAAAACTGTAAGTGTCGGCTCCAGAATAGTCTATAAAACATGCTCTCTGTTCTCATGTTAGAGTCGGCTCCGGAAACTCAGGTGTCGACTCCCGAAATATCAGGTGTTGGCTCCCAAATTCTAGGTGTCGGCTTCGGAAACTGAAACAGAATGCACTTCTCTGTATCTCAGGTTGGAGTCAGCTTCAAAACCTTGGGTGTCGACTCCGGACCGTGCCAAAATCCCAGAAACTTTCTGATACGCCTTGGGGTCGGCTACTTACCATTTGGGTGTCGACTCCAGACTCTGAACTTTGAGATTTCTTTTTCAATCTTGATTCAAAACATATTTCTTTATCCTTTTTTATTGATCAAACATTTTTAAGCCCTGTAACACTTGTTAAATCTATTAATAGAAAAATGAATATACTCATATCTTTTATTAATCATCAAAATCAATAATTGGGTCAACATCAGCTATTTTAGATGATTATTTGGTCTATTTGCAAGAGTCAGATTTTGATTGTGGCATTTATGAAGATCCTGTTTCATTTTCACAAGCCATTAACAGTGATAAGTTTGATAAATGGATTGATGCTATGAAAGATGAATTAAAATCAATGGCTGAAAACAATGTCTTGGATCTTGTCGAATTACTAGAAGGTTCTAAACAAGTTGGATGTAAATGGGTTTTTAAAACCAAACGTGGCTTGAATGACAATATCGAACGTTTTAAAGCTAGACTTGTTGCCAAGGGTTATACTCAGAAGGATGGCATTGATTATAAAGAGACATTTTCACCAATTTCAAAGAAAGATTCATTAAGAATCATTATGGCTTTGGTAACTCAATATGATTTAGAGTTACATCAAATGGATGTGAAAACAGTCTTTCTTAATGAGGATATAGAGGAAGAAATTTATATGGATCAACCTAAAGGTTTTTCCATGGAAGGAAAAGATCATATGGTGTGTAAACTTAAGAATCAATATATAGACTTAAACAAGCTTTCAGACAATGGTATATTAAGTTCAATGATACTATTACATCTTTTGGTTTTCATGAAAATATCGTTGATCGATGCATTTACCGAAAGATTTATAGAAGTAAGTCTATAATGAGGATATAGAGGAAGAAATTTATATGGATCAACCTAAAGGTTTTTCCATGGAAGGAAAAGATCATATGGTGTGTAAACTTAAGAAATCAATATATAGACTTAAACAAGCTTTCAGACAATGGTATATTAAGTTCAATGATACTATTACATCTTTTGGTTTTCATGAAAATATCGTTGATCGATGCATTTACCGAAAGATTTATAGAAGTAAGTTTATATTTTTGATTCTATATGTTGATGATATTTTGCTTGCTGCTAATGATTTAGGTATCTTGTATGAGACTAAAAATTTTCTCTCTAAGAATTTTGAGATGAAAGATATGGGAGAGGCATCTTATGTGATAGGAATTTTCATATTCAGAAAGTGATCATATGGATGTTAGGGTTATCTCAGAAAACGTATATCGAGAAAATTCTTGAGAAATTTAATATGAACCACTGTTCAGCAGGTATTGTCCCAATACAAAAAGGGGATAAATTTAGTCTTATGCAATGTCCAAAGAATTATATGGAACGTAAGCAAATGGAATATATTCTATATGCTTCTATTATGGGTAGCTTGATGTATTTGCAAACCTGCACATGACCAGATATCAGCTTCGCGACTGGAATGTTGGGCCGCTATCAGAGTAACTCTGGTATTGATCATTAGAAAGCTGAAAAGAAAGTGATGAGATATCTTCAAGGAACTAAGGATTATATGCATACATTTAGAAGATCTAATCAGTTGAAACTGATTGGATATTCAGATTCAGATTTTGCTGGTTGTGTTGACAGTAGAAAGTTAACTTTTAGCTATGTGTTTCTATTGGAAGAAGGAGCAATTTCATGGAAAAGTGTCAAACAATCAATTATTGCCTCATCCACTATGGAAGCAGAGTTTGTAGTATGTTATAAAGCTATAATTCAAGCATTATGGCTACGAAACTTTATTTCAGGACTTGGGGTTATCGTCACCATTACCCAGCCACTGCAAATTTATTGTGATAATTCCACAGCAGTTTTCTTCTCCAAGAATGACAAATATTTCAGAGGTGCTAAACATATGGAATTAAAGTATTTTACTGTCAAGGAGGAGGTCCAGAAACAAAGAGTGTGCATTGAACATATTAGAACGAATCTTATGATAGCAGATCCTTTGACTAAAGGTTTACAACAAAAAAATATTTAAGGAACATGTACATAGAATGGGTCTTGGTTGTATTGAAGATGATGTTATATATTAAAGATTGCTTATGATGATATTATGAATTGAAGATTAATTATGATCACTACAAGAAAATACTAAAACAGCGACGCCATTTTAGCGACGCATTTTTGCGTAGCTAAATTGCGACCAAAATTGCGACGCATCAGCGACAAAAAAATAGCGATGTAATTAGCGACGCAGTAAAGATGCGTCGCAATTTAGCGATGCATTAGCGACGCAAAAATTAAAAAAATTATAAAAATCGTTAATTTAGCGATGCAACAAAATGCGTCGCTAAATAGCAACTCATTAGCGACGCAATTCAAAAAAAAATAAAAAATTTTAATTTTAATTTTTAAATAATTTTAAAAAATTATTAATTTAGCGACGCAACAAAATGTGTCGCTAAATAGTGATGCATTAGCGATGCAATTCAAAAAAAATTAAAAAAATAAATTTTAATTATTTAATAATTTTAAAAAATCATTAATCTAGCGATGCAATAAAATGCGTCGCTAAATAGTGACGCAATTCAAAAAAATAAAAAAAAAAAATTTTAAATTTTAAATAATTTTAAAAATCATTAATTTAGCGACGCAACAAAATGCATCGCTAAATAGCGACGCAACAAAATGCATCGCTAAATAGCGACGCATTAGCGATGTAATTCAAAAAAATTAAAAAAAAAAATTATAAATTTTAAATAATTTTAAAAAATCGTTAATTTAGCGATGCAACAAAATGCGACGCATTAGCGATGCAATTCAAAAAAATTCAAAAAATAAATTTTAATTATTAAATAATTTTAAAAAATCGTTAATTTAGCGATGCAACAAAATGCATTGCTAAATAGCGACGCATTAGTGACGCAATTCAAAAAAATTAAAAAAATAATTATAAATTTTAAATAATTTTAAAAATTATTAATTTAGCGACGCAACAAAATGCATGGCTAAATAGCGACGCATCAGTGACGCAATAAAAAAATTAAAAAAAATAATTATAAATTTTAAATAATTTTAAAAAATCATTAATTTAGTGATGCAACAAAATGCATCGCTAAATAGCGACGCATTAGCGATGCAATTCAAAAAAAATTTTAAAAAATAAATTTTAGTTTTTAAATAATTTTAAAAAATTGTTAATTTAGCGACGCAACAAAATGCGTCGCTAAATAGTGACACAATTCAAAAAAATTAAAATAAAATAATTATAAATTTTAAATAATTTTAAAAATTTGTTAATTTAGCGACGCAACAAAATGTGCCGCTAATAGCGACGCAGTAGCGACGCAATTCAAAAAATTTTAAAAAAATAAATTTTAATTTTTAAATAATTTTAAAAAATATTAATTTAGCGATGCAACAAAATGCGTCGCTAAATAGCGACGCATTAGCGACACAATTAAAATTTTTTTTAAAAATAACTATAAATTTTAAATAATTTTAAAAAATCATTAATTTAGCGACGCAACAAAATGCGTTGCAAAATAGCGACGTATTAGCGACGCAATTCAAAAAAATTAAAAAAAATAAATTTTAAAATTTAAGAAATTTTAAAAAATTGTTAATTTAGCGACGCAATAAAATACATCGCTAAATAGCGACGCATTAGCGATGCAATTGAAAAAAAAATAAAAAAAATTAATTTTAATTTTAAATTATTTTAAAAAATCATTAATTTAGCGATGCAACAAAATGCGTCGCTATTTAGCGACGCATTAGTGATGCAAAAATTCAGGAAATTTTAGAAAATCATTAATTTAGCTACCCATTAGCAAAGCATTTACAAAAAAATTAAAAAAAAATTAATTTTTAATTTATTGCTCGGGATCATGGCTTGGATCGATCGCAACCGTCGGATCATCGCTGATCTGATGGATTGCAACGGTCTGCTCAGGATCATGACTTGGATCGATCGCAACCATCGAATCATGTCCGATCGGAAGGATCGCAACGGTCCGATCGGGATCATGGCTCAAATTGATCTTAACCATCGGATCATCTCGGATCGGATGCATTGCAACGATCCGATCGATCGATCATCATCGATCAGGATCATGGCTTGGATCGATCGCAACTGTCGGATCGTCGCCGATCGAATGGATCGCAATGGTTCGATCGATCATCATAGATCCGGATCATAGGTCAGATCGATCGCAACCATCGGATCGTCTCCAATCGGATGCATCGAAACGGTCGAATTGATCATCGCCTTTCGCGATCATGTCTCCGATCGAACGCAACCATCAGATCGTCTCCGATCGGATGCATCGCAACGGTCGGATCAATCATTGCCGATCCGGATCATGGCTCGGATCGATTGCAACCATTGGATCATCTCTGATTGGATGCATCGCAATGGTTCGATCGATCATCGCCGATCGAGATCATGGCTTGGATCAATCGCAACCATCGGATCGTGGTCGATAGGATGGATCGCGATGGTCCGATCGATCGTCGCCGATCAGGATCATGGCTTGGATCAATCGCAACCGTCGGATCCTCGCCGATCGGATGGATCGCAACTGTTGGATCATCGCCGATCGGATGGATCGCAACGGTCCGATCAATCGTCGCCGATCGGGATCATGGCTTGGATCGATCACAACGGTTGGATCGTCTCCGATCGGATGGATCGCAACGGTCCGATCGATCATCACCGATCGGTATCTAGGCTTAGATAGATTGCAACCGTTGGATCGTTGCCGATCATATGATTGCAACGGTCCAATCGATCTTCGCCGATTGGGATCATGGCTTGGATCGATCGCAACCATTGGATCATCTCTGATCGAATGCATCGCAACGGTCCGATCGATCATCGCCGATCGGGATCATGGCTTGGATCGATCGCAAACGTCGGATCATGGCCGATAGGATGGATCACAACGGTCCGATCGATCATCGCCGATCGGAATCATGGCTTGGATCGATCGCAACCATCGGATTCTCGCTGACCGGATGGATCGCAATCATTGGATCATCGCCGACCGGAAGGATCGCAACGGTCCAATCGATCATCGCCGATCGGGATCATGGCTTGGATCCATTGCAACCGTCGGATCGTCTTCGATCGGATGCATGGCAATGGTCCGATCGATCATCGCCGATTGTGATCATGGCTTGGATCGATCGCAATCGTCGGATCGTGGCCGATAGGATGAATCGCAACGGTCCGATCGATCATCGCCGATCGGGATCATGGCTTGGATCGATCGCAACCGTCGGATCCTCACCGATCGGATGGATCACAATCGTTGGATCGTCGCTGATCGGATGGATCGCAACGGTCCAATCGATCATCGCCGATCGGGATCATGGCTAGGATCAATCGCAACCGTCGGATCATCTTCGATCGGGTGCATCGCAACGGTCCGATCGATCATCGCCGATCGGGATCATGGCTTAGATCGATCGCAAACGTCGAATCGTGGCCGATAGGATGGATCGCAATGGTCCGATCGATCGTCACCAATTAGGATCATGGCTTGGATCGATCGCAACCGTCGGATCTTCGCCGATCGGATGGATCACAATGATCCAATCGATCATTGCCGATCGAGATCATGGCTAGGATCAATTGCAACCGTCGGATCGTCTTCGATCAGATGGATCGCAATGGTTCGATCGATCATCGCCGATCGAGATCATGGCTCGGATCGATCACAATCGTCGGATCATCTCCGATCGGATGAATCGCAATGGTCCGATCGATCATCACCGATCGGGATCATGGCTCGGATCGATCGCAACCATCAGATCATCTTCGATCGAATGCATCGCAATGTTCCCATCGATCATCATCGATCGGGATCATGGCTTGGATCGATTACAACCGTCGGATCATTGCCGATCGGATGGATCGCAACGGTCCGATCGATCATCGCTGATCGGGATCATGGCTTGGCTAGATCGCAACCGTCGGATCGTCGCGGATCGGATGGATCGCAATGGTCCAATCGATCATCGCCGATCGGGATCATGGCTCGGCTAGATTGCAACCATCGGATCGTCGTGGATCAGACGGATCATAATGGACTATTCGATCATCGCCGATCGAGATCATGGCTGGGATCGATCGCAACCGTCGGATCGTTGCTGATCGGATGGATCACAATGGTCCGTTCGATCATCGCCGATCGGGATCATGGTTAGGATTGATCGCAACCGTCGGATCGAAAATTAAAAATTCGTTACTTAAAAATATCGTTAACTAATAAATCCAAAAATAAAAAAATTTGTTAATTCAGCGATGCAGGTAGTTGCGGCGCTATTTAGCGACTAATAAGCGACGCATATCATAGAAAATTAAAAAAATTTGTTAATTCAGTGACGCACTTAATTGAGTCGCTATTTAGCGATGCATACAAAAAAAAATTAGCGACGCACAGAAAAAAAATTCCCGCCGTGAGCTCCCGCCAAATGAGTGATTTAGCGACGTAGTGAGTGACACATTCTTTGCGTCACTAATTAGCGACGGATTAGCGACGCAACTATGTGTCGCTAATCCTAATTTATATATTAACTCCCCTCCCCCCTCCCTCCATTTTTCTTCTTCTTCTCACGGCTTTTCCCCTCACCCGCCCAACCGGTCTCTCTCCTCCCTCTTCCCCACCTCCGGCGGCTCTCCGGCACCCGAGCACCTTGCTCCGGCGTCTCTCCGGCACCCGACCACCTCGCCGGCGATCCCTATTTTCAGGTAAACCTCCCCTAGCTCCCTCCCTCCCATCTCCCAAGGCCGTGGCCGTCTTCTCCGACCACGGCCGCTGCCGTGGCCGGCCGTGGCCTAGCCACGGTGTTTAGGCCCAAAAAAAAAATTTAACAGGAGGGGTTTTCCCCCTCTTTCGTTACCAGCCACGGCCGCTGCCGTGGCCGGCCGTGGCTTGGCCACAGTGGCCAGGCCCCAAAAAAAAATTTTAACAGGAGGGGGGTTTCCCCCCCCCTTTGTTGCCGGCCACGGCGATGGCCGTGGCCTGGCCACGGTGGCCAGGCCCAAAAAAAAAAATTTAACAGGGGGGTGTTTTCCCCACCCCCCTCCCTTCGTTGCCGGCCACGGCAACGATCGGGGCCGGTCGTGGCCTAGCCACGGTGGCCAAGCCAAAAAAATTTAACAGGGGGTTTTTCTCCACCCCCCCTTCGTTGACGGCCACAGCGGCCGTGGTCGTCTTCTCCGGCCACGATCGTTGCCTACCGTGGCGGTCGCGGCCTAGCCACGGTGGCCAGGCCAGCAAAAAAAAAAAATGGGGGTTTTCCCCACCCCATCCCGATTATTAATATTATACAAAAAAAATTTATTAACATAAAAAAAAATTTTATTATAAAATTTTATTTTTTATATTACAAAATATATTGTATAACTAATTTTATTGATTAAATTATTTAATTATTATTATTAAAAATATTATTAATAAGTTGTTTTGATATATTAACCTTAATAATTCAATCATATTATTATATCAATTAAATTTAGAAAACCGTGTGCAATAATATAATTATATATAATAATAATATTACAGTAGTGATGGAATACACTATAGTATTATATTAATATTTAAAAAATTATATTATATGATATTAGAATATTAGAATATAATGAATCTATAACATCATTATATTGAACTATTTTGTGTTTGATGAAATTTTAAAATAAATTCGAAATAGTTTTTTTCATGCATGTCTTATTGTCAGAATATTATTATAAGTTCATGTTACAATATTAAATTTAATATTATATTCATTTTTATTCATAAAAATATTTATAATAAACTCATTATAAATTAATATGAAATTATGATATAATTAAATATTTGGATTTTTTGTTATAAAATATGAAAATTAAAATTAATTTATTGTCCCTTTAACCTATAATATTTACTGTGATCATTAAAAAAAAGTATGTTTATGATAATTATATTATGTCATAATATTAATATCATATTATTATATGTATTAACTTATATTAGTTCATAATATTATATATAAAATAATTTAAATAAATTATGGTATTATAATAAATAATGGTTGCAATATAACATCATTGTAGTATTTGCTTATTCGTGATTCTAATAAATAGTAAATTAATTAAAGAAATTGCTTTAAGATTATTTAGTGCTTATGTTTTAAATTAATTCAGTCTTAATTGATTAGTGATTTTTAAATAGTCATGGTTCAATTTCTCAGTCTATTAAACTATGCATGGTAGTTTACTGGTGAACATCTGACATATGCTATTCCATATTATTGTCATTATGAAATTGTTGTGAATTAGGCTTTAATTTAAGTTACAATTCCTTCATATTGGGATATGTTATGTTGGGGATTAGATTATATATGACTTTAATAGATGTGCCATGGTTGATATGTTATGGAAAATTTCGGTCAAGTCTATCCAATATTAAAACCATAGTATTATTACATATTACTATGCATAACTATTGGATTAAGGTTGTTATCTTTGACGTAATATCAATTTTATAAGTTTGTAACTTTAGACCACAATCAAAATATGTATAACAATCAAGTGAACTTGCAAGATCGTAATCTTGCAAATTCTCAAATTATTTTTCTTAAGAATATTATATCTCGCAACACTGAAACCTTTAGACCCGTTTGAGAATTTGTAAGACGTAGTCTTACAAATTCTCAAATTGTCCTAGTGGACAGTTTGAGATTATTTTTTGCGATATGTTAGTCTGCTATTAATTATCGTCTGTTGAGATTGTGGTTTCTATTTCCTCATACGTTCTTCTAGTGTGGCATATATGCCACACATTTAGGAGAACATATGGAAAAATGCTGTTGAAATTTTAACGTAAACGATGATAATGAATAGCAGAATACCATATCACAGAAAATAATTTTGAATGGGAGATAGGGCCTTACCTTTTAGATATGAAGTGAAGGTGGAATTAATTTAGGACACCTCGTGAAGTCTCACAAACTCTACGTGGCACGGCTTTGCAAAAGAGGGACCTTAGCAGGGCCTGGCCTAATAATTGGTTGCAATCATTAAAACAAAATTGATCTATTGTTTTAAATTTTTTAAATGGTTATTATTTACCTTGGATGTGTAACATAACTAATTTAGTCATAAAATTATTAATACTAATATTGTTTTATATTATGGTTTTGTTTATTGGTTCATCAAAAAATTGTATAAGTTGTTCAAAAATGAGTGGACCTCGCTCTTGGATGTATGCAAGATTAAAAGATGGCCTGCTTAATCCAGATTTTTTGAATGGGCTGGAAGAATTTATTGGATTTGCATGTAACCAACCTGAATGGATGGATGGGCCTAGGATTAGGTGCCCTTGCAACTTATACAGGTGTCAGAATAAAGCGTACATGGATGTTGAAACTATGAAGGTGCATTTGTGTAAAAAGGGTTTTGTTCCTGGGTATGATATTTGGTACTATCATAGTGAAACAGAGGAAATAGGTGCAGCTATTACAAGCCAACAAGTTTCTATTCCCATTGATGAACCATGTGCGAATTTAAACAGATATGAAGAAATGGTGATGAATGCATCGGATAATGAATTCAATCAGAATACATTTATGGAAGAACCAAATCCAGATGCACAGCAATTTTACGATATGCTTCGTGCTGCAAATCAAAAATTATATCCTGGTTGTGAGAGTCATTCCCAATTGTCTATGGCTGCTCGGTTGTTGAATATTAAGGCAGAACATAGATTATCGGAAAAGGCGTTCAATGCAGTAGCTGGATTAATGAAGGAAGTTTTGCCAAATGATAATGTTTTAGTAGATAGTTTTTACTCAACGAAGAAGTTGTTGCATGGCCTTGGGCTCCCAGTTAATAAGATCGATTGTTGCTTGAATAATTGTATGTTATATTGGGGTGAAGACTCAGACCTGAGATGTTGTAAGATTTGTGGGCAATCGAGGTACACCAACGATGAAGGGAGAGCTAGTACAAGTAGGAGGAAGAGTGTGCCTTACAAGAGGATGCATTACTTTTCTCTGACTCCGCACCTACAAAGATTATATAGATATGAGGTTACAGCTGCTGATATGAGATGGCATGCCGAACATGAATTTAAAGAAGATGAAATGCGACATCCATCAGATTCAAAAGCTTGGAAGCATTTTAATGACATTCATCCTGATTTCACCGATGATATAAGGAATGTGAGATTAGGTCTTTGTACCGATGGCTTCCAACCATTTGGTCAAGCGGGCCGATAATATTCTTCTTGGCCCGTGATACTGACTGTATACAACCTTCCTTCATGGAAGTGCATGAAAGATACTGCAATGTTTTTGACAATTTTGGTTCCAGGACCATCAAATCCAAAGGAAAAAATTGATGTGTCCTTGTAACCTTTGGTGGCCGAATTGAAATTGTTGTGGGAAACTGGATTCATGGCCTACGACATTTCAATGAAACAAAATTTTATCATGAGAGCTACTTTGATGTGGACAATCAGTGACTTCCCGGCATATGCAATGTTGTCATGTTGGAGCACTGCTGGGCGTATGGCATGCCCTTACTGCATGAATGATTCTGATGCATTCACATTGTAGAAGAGTGGTAAGCAGTCATGGTTTGATAATCATAGAAAGTTCGTCTCCAAATCATCCTTATAGGCAGAACTTGACCACCTTCCGGAAGAGCAAAGCAGTCACAAAATTTGCTGAGCCGGTTAGGTCTGGCACAGATATATTTGATACTATAGAGCATTTGGGGTTGAGGTATGCTTGGGAAGCCGATGCAGATAGAGTCAATGGCCGTATATGTAAAGAACACAACTGGAAGAAACGGAGTATTTTTGGGATATGCCGTATTGGAGCAAAAATCTCATCCGGCACAACTTGGATGTTATGCATATTGAGAAAAATTTCTTTGGCAACATATTTAATACGGTGCTAAACATCCCGGGAAAAACCAAAGACACTGTAAAGTCGAGAGAAGAACTTAATCAGTACTGCAGAAGAGCTGATTTGAGAAAGAATACTGACGGGACCTATCCTAAAGCATGTTATACTCTTAACAGAAATTCATGAGAAGTTTTATGTAACTGGGTTAGAGGGTTAAAATTTCCAGATAGTTATGCTTCAAATATCAGTAGGTGTGTGGACATGCAGAAGCTCAAGTTGTTTGGCATGAAGAGTCATGACTGCCATGTTTTTATGCAGCGGTTATTGCCTATAGCTTTTCGTGAGTTGCTTCCGCACCATGTGTGGAAGGCATTGACGGAGCTCAGCTTGTTCTTCAAGGATTTATCTGCCGCAGTCATTACTTCTGCATCCATGGTAAGGCTTGAGGACAAAATTCCAATTATTTTATGCAAGCTGGAGTGAATATTTCCTTCAAGTTTTTTTGACTCAATGGAGTATTTACCGGTTCACTTGCCATACGAAGCGAGTATAGCTGGTCTCGTGCAGTATCGCTAGATGTATCCTTTCGAGAGGTAAATATCTTAATAATCGGTTGTACATGTTCATATTTAAAATTTTATTTCATTGCGAGAAAGTTGGTTTATTCTATTTCTTACCTTTACGTGTAGGTACCTTAAGAAGTTAAAAAATAATGTGCGTAATAAGGTAAGGGTTGAAGGTTCTATATGCAATGCACACATAGTTGAAGAAGTTTCAGCTTTTGCCTCTCATTATTTTGAGAGTCACGTCCACACGAGGAGCCAAAATCTTGGTCGTAACGACGATGTATGTGTGGACGAAGGACAAACTAATGATGGTAGAATATCAGTTTTTAAAGGTATCGGTCGTTCATTTGGGAGGCAGAAGTCAAGAGATTTGAGCGATGCGGAGTATAGTACAACGCATTATTACATCCTAATGAACTGCAGAGAAGTCGATTCATACATTGAGTAAGTATACACTTTATTACTTTAAATTATAATATACCTCACTATTTAATTGCTAACAGAAGTTTTAATTGTTATCATCCCTTTATGATGTTTTGTGATAGACAACGACAAATGACTCCCAACATCAGTCAAATTGACATTGGACAGAAGTTAGAAAGGGAGTTCACTTACTGGTTTTATGAATATATGAGTAGTATCACTTAATCAATTGCAATAATGGCTTTTATTTTTCGAATTGGTTGTGAATAGCTTATTAATTTGTAGGTAAACGGTCCATGGTTCACAACCGATAATATTTTCATTACATGTCTAGCGCAATGGCCATTGAAGACCGTAACAACCTCTACTGGCTACTTTGTTAATGGGTATAAATTTCAAATTGAATGACTAGCGTCTTCAAAAGGCACACAGAACTGGGTGTGTGTGTCAAAGGAGAAAGTGTTGGAGCAAATATGATGGATTATTATGGAAAGTTAGTAGAGGTGGTTGAAGTTGAATATCCTGGTTGGCCTATCAAACGAACCGTATTATTTCGTTGCGATTGGTTCGATCCGACAGTTCCTATGGGCAAAAGGGTTCATAACGACTACAATCTAGTTGAAGTCAACCATCGCCGAAGATTGTAGAAATATGAACCATTCATCCTTGCATCCCAAGCTCAGCAAGTGTTTTACTATGGATATCCAAGTTTGCGCAATGACAAGCGAGATTGGTGGATTGTTTCTAAAATCCTTCCACGTTCAGCAATTATATTAGATGAGAGTTCATCAAGTCAATCACCTGAGTGCCCTGCATTTCAAGAGGATAAGATGGAAATGCATGCAATTGAGGACGATACAAGGGCTCCTGAAGCATCAGTTAGAGATCCAAATGGTGATGTCCAAGAAATTGAGGACGCAAATGTTCGATTTCCTTCGGATGATAATGACACAGAATCACAATCTGATACGGCATCGGATGTTGAACCAACATTTGACGAAACAAATGACATTGATTAAACATAGATGTTTATTCAATTTTAATTTATTTTTATAAGTGCTAAATTTTTTATATTCAATCATTATTCATAATTTTATTGCATGCATGGTTCTTTAGTATTTTTAGTATGTCGGGCCGAGATAGATCTTCCACCGATGGACAGAGCGAGCAGGGACGTGGCCCTGCCGCATCAGATCACTTCATGAGCATTGAAGATGGAGAATTCAGATCTGCAGCCTTCGAGTCTCATAGTCGATCGGCACAGACATCTGAGAGTTCATCCCACGTCAGCCGCACCGTACTTCGACTGGATGTTGATGGGCAGTAAGTATATGGTAATGTAAATATATGTTTGTGTGTTACCAGGCATTTACTTATAAATATGGATGTTTTTGTAGCTTTATTAAGCAGCATTCTGTATCGAGCCGGATCAGCTCCATATTCCAGATCCGTGCTGATCCCATTGGCTATGATTGGCATCATGTATCTGCGGCCATGAGGGAGTTTTATTTTTCAGAGTTTCAGGTAAATTTATTAAATACAATTTATTACTGATTTAAAATAACTAAATCTTGATATATTCTTAAACTAATTGTTTATTTAAATGCAAAAAAAGTTTACGTGGGACCCAACCATCCATGATGCCGTTAGGGCAGCATGGAATGCTCTTGCGGCACGCCGATACTCCGACATGCTTCATCGTTGGAGGAGATCGGGCGATCGCTCTATGCATGTGCCGGAGGGTATTTGGCACGACTGGCAGCAGGTGTGGCAGTCTGAGGCCTGGCAAAGGAGGTCCGCATCAGCCACCATGAACCATCGATCCAAGAAAGCTGGTCGTGGCACGGGTCTCTCCTGCCACACTGCGGGGTCCATTTCCATTCAGGAGCACAGACGCCGTATGATAAGAAATCATTAATAATTTAATTACTAATTTAGTCATTTGCATATAACATTTATATCATTTCTTCTTGTTGACCCAATTGATGATTTTGATGATAAACAAAACTATTTGAGTATAACAATTGAAGGCTCTAATGATTTTGATTAAGTTTTTCAGATTATAAGTCGATTGAATGATCAAAATCAGGAGTTAAATCTTGTTCTGGATCGAATCTAATGTCTAGGTAAGATTGCAGACATTAGAGTCGACTCCGAGAATCACAGAGCCGACTCCAGTATCTGGCACGGAAGTTAGAGTCGACTCCGAGACTGTTAGAGCCGACTCCAACAGAAAAGACAGAACGTTGATTTTTCTGGCCCCGACTTAGAGTCGACTCCGGGTCTGTTAGAGTCGACTCCAGAAAAGTTTCTTGTCGACCCCAGAAAAGTCAGAGACGACTCCAGAATTAACGGATTAAAGTGTTTCGAGTTAGAGCCGACTCCAGAAAAGTTAGAGTCGACTCCAACCCACCTGGAACGAAAAATCAAATTGCCAGATCAGCTCTAACGGTAATATTTCTATTTTACTTTATTTCTAACGGATATATTTTGTTGCAAGGTACACTCCAACGGATAGTTTTCTTCCAAAAATGGTTTGAAAGAAATCTATAAAAAGGGAAGACTATCATTCAAAAAAAAGAAAAAAGAACGGAAAAACGGAAAAACAAATAGAGAAATCCCAATTCAAAAATCCGAAAAAGAGAGAGCCTGAATCTCAAGAGAAAAACCTTCTAGCTCAAATCCACTCCACTCCAAAAAGCTCAAGAGGAATCCAAGGCATTCAAATCAAAGTTTTGGTGGATTTCCCAAATTGGAGAAAGAGGATCAGTTTCTTGCTTTTCAATCCTTCTCAACTGCTTCAACTGTGAAGAATCGGAGCTGAGGCTTGATTCAATCTAGCAAGGAGAAGAGAAAAGAAGAAAAGAAGAAAAGCTCAAAAGCCAACCAACTACAAATCAGGCTTTTCTAAACCTTGTTCATTTACTTGATTATTTGCTCATTGAGGAGCTGTGTACTTGAAAAATAATATTTCTTTTGTTTGTGTCTAGTTCAATCTGGGGGATTGAACTAGTGGAGGTAGTCTTACCTCGGTACAAGCTTGGTATAGCTTGTGTTAGGGTTTTTGTGCTGGTGAGCCCGAAAAACCGGCTGGGTTCGTTGTGATCCCGGGAAAACAACAAGTTTGAGTTGTGAGCTTGTAAAACAACTCGGCTGTAATCAAGGAAGATTATAGTGTGGACCCAAGTGAATCTTGGGAGTGGACGTAGGTGTTGGATACACCGAACCACTATAAAATCTTTGTGTTTGCCGTGTCTCCTTTATCTCTATCTCTATCTCTATCTTATTGATTGTATTTTGTTTTTGCATCTGCATTCACTTTCACTCACACTAAGCAAACAAATATTTCAAAAGGTTTAAATTTTTTAAAGAACCCAATTCACCCCCCCTCTTGGGTTGTCATCTGGGCCAACAATTGGTATCAGAGCTAGTGCTCATTAGATTTTGATCACACGATCAAGAGCTAAAGATCCAAATGGCAGCTCAAGTTGGATCATTTGCTGAAGGTCATTCTACGAATAGACCTCCACTGTTTAATGGTTCAAATTATTCATATTGGAAAGCTAGAATGAGGATATTCATTCAAGCTTCTGACTATGAACTATGGGGTGTTATAATTAATGGACCTAGTACACCCACACATGTTATTGATGGCACTATTGTTCCTAAGCCCGAAAGGGACTGGAATGATAATGATAGGAAGATGGCACAGCTTAACGCTAAAGCCATGAATGTTTTATATTGCTCTTTAGATGCAAATGAATTTAATAGAATCTCCACATGTAATTCCGCAAAGGAGATTTGGGATAGATTAGAGGTTACCCATGAGGGTACCAACCAAGTAAAAGAATCT
Source organism: Calamus simplicifolius (assembly GCA_900491605.1). Taxonomy (NCBI): domain Eukaryota; kingdom Viridiplantae; phylum Streptophyta; class Magnoliopsida; order Arecales; family Arecaceae; genus Calamus; species Calamus simplicifolius. The sequence continues at coordinate 378,408 of UESW01001395.1, forward strand.
AAAATTAATATTCTTGTTCATAAATATGAGTTGTTTAGCATGGAACAATCTGAAACCATTGCATGCATGTATACTAGATTTACAGATATTGTAAATGGTTTAAAAAGTCTTGGTAAGACATATACTAACTCAGAACTTGTTCGAAAAATTCTTAGGTCACTACCAAGATCATGGGAAGCCAAAATGACAGCAATCCAAGAAGCAAAGGACCTCAACACTCTGCCCTTAGAGGAGCTTCTAGGATCACTTATGACCCATGAGTTGACAATGAAGCAGCACGTAGAGGAGGACACAAAGAAGAAGAAAGTGATTGCCCTCAAAGCTGCAAAAGAAGAAGAGAGCAGCAGCGATGATGATGATGATGATGAAGAGACTGCTCTCTTAGCTAAAAAGTTTAAAAGATTCATGAGGAGAAAGAAACCCTTCCACAAGAAGAAATTTGGAGCAAAGTGGGAAGGAGAAAAGGATAAGAACAAGGACAAGGACAAAGAAAAAGAGAAAGACCCCTTGACTTGCTATGAGTGTAATAAACCGGGGCACTTTAGGAATGAATGTCCTAAATTAAAGAAAGCCTACAAAAAGAAAAAGAAGGCTTATGTGGCGACTTGGAGTGATAGCGAAGAATCTTCTTCCGAAGAAGAAGAACAAAAGGAAGTCGCAAATGTATGTTTTATGGCGGACGACAACGATGAGGTAAGTTCCGATAACCCTTGCGATGAGTTTGCATTTGATGAATTATTTGATGCTTTTAATGAACTTGTCGGCGATTTCAAGGTTTTGAAAAAGAAATACAAGCTTTTGAAAAATGAAAATTCAACTTTCATTAAAGAAAAGGAAGATCTTAATAATGAAGTTAAGAAACTTAAATCTGAAAATGAAATTTTGGTAAAAGAAAAAGAATTAATTTCCAATGAAAATGATAAACTAAGGAAAGAGGTTGAAAAATATAAGAACATAGTTGATAAGTTTACCTTAAGCTCAACTAAATTGAACATGTTATTAAATAGTCAAAAAGCAGTTTTTGACAAAGCCGGATTAGGGTATAACACTTTTAGAAAACAAAAATCACTGAAAAATATTTTTGTGCGTGCTGGCCAAAGTAATTTTACATGCTTTAAATGTAATCAAAAAGGACATAAATCTTATGAATGTAAAATTCTAAAACCTAATAAAAACTTAAATATTAAAGGAAAGAAAATATGGGTTCCAAAAGGAACAGTTTTTATTGCTACTAACCATGAAGGACCCAAGAAAGCTTGGGTACCTAAACATAAGACTTGATCATCTTTGCAGGAGTGTCTTGCGGCCAAAAGATCAAAGCGAAAGTGGTATCTTGATAGCGGCTGCTCAAGGCACATGACGGGTGACAAAGATCAATTCATCACCCTCGAAAGCAAAAGAGGAGGAGTAGTTACATTTGGGGATAATGGCAAAGGCCAAATCTTGGGGCTTGGTAACATTCAAATAACTCCCTCCACATATATTGAAAATGTCTTATATGTTGATGGTTTGAAACATAATTTAATTAGCATTAGTCAATTATGTGACAAAGGTTTTAAAGTATCATTTGAATCTTCTATATGCACAGTTGCTAATCCCATTGATAATAGCATTGTTTTTATTGGAAATAGAAATGGCAATGTATACTTGATTGACTTAGACAATTTGTCTACTAATAATCATTGCTTAGTTGCTAATAATGCTAATATGAATGAGATTGGTTGGTTGTGGCATCGAAGATTAGGTCACGCAAGCACACACCTGATTTCAAAACTAATTAGAATGGATTTAGTAAAAGGACTACCTAAAATAGATTTTGAAAATAACAAAATATGTGATGCATGTCAGTTTGGAAAACAAACGAGAAGTTCTTTTAAATCTAAAAATGTTGTTTCAACTTCTAGGCCATTAGAGCTACTTCACATGGACCTTTTTGGACCAACTAGAACCACAAGTCTAGGAGGAAAGAAATATGGTCTTGTGATAGTAGATGATTACTCTAGATTCACTTGGGTAATGTTTTTAGCTCACAAAGATGAGACTTTCTCGATATTCCTGAAATTCTTCAAGAAAGTAACAAATGAGAAAAACACTACCATAGTGTCTCTAAGAAGTGATCATGGAACTGAATTTGAAAATCACTTATTTGAAAGTTTTTGCAATGAAAATGGTATTAATCATAATTTTTCTGCACCAAGAACCCCTCAACAAAATGGAGTAGTTGAAAGGAAAAATAGAACTCTAGAAGACATGGCCCGTACCATGCTATGTGAAAGTAAACTCCCGAAATACTTTTGGGCGGAAGCTATTAACACAGCATGTTACATCCTAAATAGAGCATTAATAAGACCTATTTTAAAGAAAACACCTTATGAATTATGGCATGATAGAAAACCCAACATTAAATATTTTCATGCATTTGGTTGTAAATGTTTTATTCATAATAATGGTAAAAATAACTTAGGTAAATTTGATGCAAAATCTGATGAAGGAATATTCTTAGGTTATTCAACAACTAGTAAAGCATATAGAGTGTTCAAAAGGAAGTTTAATTGTTGAAGAATCTATTCATGTAGTTTTTGATGAATCTTTAGCATCAAGTTCCAAAAGGATTGATGATGAGGAAGATACAAACATTCTCGAAAACAATCTTGAAAAACTTAATATTGATGTATCTTCAGATCATGAACAAGAAGCTAAAGATAATGATTCGCCTAATGCTGATGTTATTAATACTAATCATAATGATGTAGATCTACCAAGAGATTGGAGATACGCTTATAGTCATCCCAAGGAATTGATTATAGGTGATCCATCTCAAGGAATAAGAACTAGATCATCTATGAGAAATATTAGTAATCACCTTGCATTTGTTTCTCAAATTGAACCTAAAACCATTGAAGAAGCTGAAAAAGATAATAATTGGATGTTAGCTATGCAAGAAGAATTAAACCAATTCACTAGAAATAATGTATGGACATTAGTGGAAAGACCTAAAGATCATTCTGTTATAGGATCAAAATGGGTTTTTAGAAATAAACTAGATGAAAATGGCATAGTAATTAGAAACAAAGCTAGATTAGTTGCAAAAGGATATAATCAAGAAGAAGGTATTGATTTTGATGAAACCTTTGCACCTGTAGCTAGATTAGAAGCCATTAGGCTATTACTTGCATTTGCATGTCACATGAACTTTAATTTATTTCAAATGGATGTCAAAAGTGCATTTTTAAATGGATTAATAAATGAAGAAGTATTTGTTGAACAACCACCGGGATTTGAAGATCATGAATTTCCAAATCACGTTTTTAAATTGCACAAAGCTTTATATGGTTTGAAACAAGCACCTAGAGCTTGGTATGATAGACTAAGTAAATTTTTGATTGAAAATGATTTTACAAGAGGAAATGTTGATAAAACATTGTTTTTGAAAAGAAAAGATAAAGATTTACTTGTAGTTCAAATTTATGTTGATGACATTGTATTTGGTGCTACTAACAATCTTCTATGTCAAGAGTTTGCTAAGTTAATGCAGGGAGAATTTGAAATGAGCATGATGGGAGAACTCAATTTCTTCCTTGGACTCCAAATCAAACAAAGCAAAGAGGGAATCTTTATCAACCAAACAAAGTACACAAGAGAAATTCTAAAGAAGTTTGGTATGGAATCAATCAAACCCCTCGGAACACCAATGAGTCCTTCATGCAAGCTGGACAAAGATGAAGAAGGTAAGAAGGTTGATCAAAAATATTATCGAGGTATAATCGGATCCCTACTTTACTTAACTGCAAGTAGACCAGACATAATGTTTGCTGTTTGCTTATGTGCTAGATTTCAGTCTGAACCTAAAGAATCACATTTAATTGCTGTTAAAAGAATTCTTAGATACCTTAGTGGAACAAAAAATGTAGGTTTATGGTATTCTAGAGACTCAACATTAAATCTGATTGCTTATTCTGATTCTGATTATGCTGGATGTAAGTTAGATAGAAAAAGCACAAGTGGTGCATGCCAATTTTTAGGAAGTAACTTAATCTCATGGTTTAGCAAAAAGCAAAATTCGGTTGCATTATCTACTGCTGAAGCAGAATATGTTGCAGCTGGAAGTTGCTGTGCTCAAATCCTATGGATTAAGAGACAACTTGAAGACTATGGTATCACACTTGATAAGACACCTATAAGATGTGATAATACAAGTGCAATCAATCTAACTAAAAATCCAATTCAACACTCAAGAACAAAGCATATTGAAATTAGATATCACTTTATAAGAGAACATGTTGCCAATAATGAAATTTGTCTTGATTATGTGAATACTGAAGAACAACTGGCAGATATATTTACAAAACCCTTAAGTGAAGAGAGATTTTGTTATCTTAGAGGAGAATTAGGAGTTTGTGATCCTTTGGAATAATTTTCTGAAACTCTTAAGAACAACTATCTAGATTTCATCAATTTCTTGAAAAATCTCGATATTCAATAAGGAAATCTATCTAGATCTTGATTCATTGTTTCCCCAATTGCTAAGGAACATTTATCTAGAGTTTGATGATTAATTTGAATAGTTTCAGATCCTTGAAACTTGATTTTTTATCTCTGAAACTGTTAGAGTCGACTCTAACAGTTTGTGGAGTCGACACCTTAGTTTTTGATGTTCTGTCTAAGCAATTAGAGACTCCGGCTTCTGTAGAGCCGACTCTAATTCGAGCGCTGACAGACTTTCTGGTTCGGAGCCGACACCCAGTTTTCGGGAGTCGACTCTAGGTCGAACTAGGTCAAAAATAAAAAGGCGGAGTCGACCCCAAATCATTTTATCCGTCTCCCAAAACCCCTCCAAGGAGTTCCAAAGCCTTTCCAACCTCCCCAATCTTCTCAAAACCTTTGATTACACATTCCAATCAACTCAATGGCACCCAAGAGGCGGTTTCGTCGGAGGAGCGTCCGTTCCCACGAGGCGACGCACGATTCGGAGGCAACCCTCGCCATCCTCCTCTTCGGCCACTCAAGAAGATTCCCCTCCTTCACCCTCTTCACCCAAAGTAGATCAACTAGCCGGTAAGACTATCACAACTGGAAGGAAGGTCAACTTTGATTTCTTTGAGTCGGAGGGCTTCTCAATAGGAAGATGTTTAAAAGAAATGGGGTGGGAAAAGATTTGTTCATTAGATATCCCCACTTATCCTGCCCTAGTGAGAGAATTTTACAATGATTTGAGTAGAGGAGAAGGCGGTTTAGTCAGTATTGTAAGAGGAACTAGAGTTGTAATAACTGCTGAAATCCTTGGAAATCTGTTGGAAATGCCCACAATTGGTATTATGGAATATCAGCATGATGATAGAAGTGGTGCATTGTCAAGAATGTTAGGGAGGGATGTAACCGAGTTTGAGGAAATTCTTGCTAATCAATTAAATCTGGAGCTCAGGTTACTACACAACATATGTGGAAGAATTTTATTCCCCAAAATTGGTAGATTTGAGTACGTCTCGGAGCGAGACATTCTTTTGATGGATTGTATTATAACTGGAAGGCCAGTCAACCTAGCTGGCATGATGATTGGTTATATGGCAGAGGCTGCTACAAAGAAAAGATCTACACTGCCATATGGTATGGTTCTGACATTGATCTTTAGAAGCCAAGGTGTGCTAATTATGGATAATGAACCCCTAAGGAAATTAAGGCACACTGACTATTATAGTATTTCTACTATTCATCGGATGGGCTTCAAGAAGTTAAATGGTATCTGGATGAAAGGAGGACGAGAAGAAAGAGCTGAGAGAGATAGAACTGAAGAGGCCAGAGTAGAAGATATCCCTGGACCATCCACTGCGGGACCATCAGTCCCTGATCCATTTATTGCGGGACCATCTACAGCTGGACCTTCAGAAGCTGGACCGAGCACAGTTCCCTCTCCTCCACATCTGTCTGTTACTGCTTCTGGGAGATTCTCTGATGAGCAGATTGGTCAGTTGAGAGCCTTGCTTGCTGAATATGACAGTCAGAGATCTCATGAGATTAATCAATTAAAAGAAGACTTCAATCAGCTAAAAGAAGAACTTAACTCGAGACTTGACATGATTTCCTTTTCCATAAGCAATTCTGTTGAATCCTTTGGTGCTGAACTTCACAAAATCTTTGAAAGGATGGAAGGCATTGCTGATGGCTCGGGATCTTATGTTCATGCAACTGGTCAACTGAAGAAGGACATTGACCTTGCAGTCTCACAGATTGAAGCTTGTCTTGAAAATTTTAAGAAATCTCAAAAAGATGATGTAATGGAAATCATAGGTCACTTGAAGAAAATTGTATTCAAACATATCTGACTTTGATTTTGATAGTTTGTATTTAGGAATTTTGAGTATCTAATGTATCTCACTTTGGAATGTACTTGAATCAACTTATGTAATGTTTCTTACTTATGTAATGCAATTACACATTTTCAAATCTGTCTATGATTGACTGCTTGAATCCCTATGTCTTATTGAACCAACAATTTTTCTCTAATAACTTTCTTTATCTAATACTCTCCTTATTGCTGATAACAAAAAAGGGGAGAGATGGTTGAATATGCAAAAAAAAAAGACTTGAAATTTTAATGAGAGATGGTTGAATATGCAAAAAGAAAGAAAGAAAGGGGGAGAAATGATTGTTTATGCAAAAAGAAAGAGACTTGAAATTTTAATCAGTTCAATTAAAATTTGATTTTTATATATAGGGGGAGCTATTCAATGCAGGGGGAGCTTAACAACAAGCTTAATTGCAATTTTCTGTACATTTAGTTTAAATGTTCATAATTGATGGCTTATATAGAACTCATGCATAATTTTAAAAGTTCACTTTGAATATTGGCATCAAATCCTTCATTAAAAATGTTTTAAGCTTTAAAATGACTATAATCTTTAGTTCGAATGAATTTTTTGAATGCATATACTCAAAGTTTTTGTTATCATCAAAAAGGGGAGATTGTTGACCCAATTGATGATTTTGATGATTAACAAAACTATTTGAGTATAACAATTGAAGGCTCTAATGATTTTGATTAAGTTTTTCAGATTATAAGTCGATTGAATGATCAAAATCAGGAGTTAAATCTTGTTCTGGATCGAATCTAATGTCTAGGTAAGATTGCAGACATTAGAGTCGACTCCGAGAATCACAGAGCCGACTCCAGTATCTGGCACGGAAGTTAGAGTCGACTCCGAGACTGTTAGAGCCGACTCCACAGAAAAGACAGAACGTTGATTTTTCTGGCCCCGACTTAGAGTCGACTCCGGGTCTGTTAGAGTCGACTCCAGAAAAGTTTCTTGTCGACCCCAGAAAAGTCAGAGACGACTCCAGAATTAACGGATTAAAGTGTTTCGAGTTAGAGCCGACTCCAGAAAAGTTAGAGTCGACTCCAACCCACCTGGAACGAAAAATCAAATTGCCAGATCAGCTCTAACGGTAATATTTCTATTTTACTTTATTTCTAACGGATATATTTTGTTGCAAGGTACACTCCAACGGATAGTTTTCTTCCAAAAATGGTTTGAAAGAAATCTATAAAAAGGGAAGACTATCATTCAAAAAAAGAACGAAAAGAACGAAAAACGGAAAAACAAATAGAGAAATCCCAATTCAAAAATCCGAAAAGAGAGAGCCTGAATCTCAAGAGAAAAACCTTCTAGCTCAAATCCACTCCACTCCAAAAAGCTCAAGAGGAATCCAAGGCATTCAAATCAAAGTTTTGGTGGATTTCCCAAATTGGAGAAAGAGGATCAGTTTCTTGCTTTTCAATCCTTCTCAACTGCTTCAACTGTGAAGAATCGGAGCTGAGGCTTGATTCAATCTAGCAAGGAGAAGAAGAAAAGAAGAAAAGAAGAAAAGCTCAAAAGCCAACCAACTACAAATCAGGCTTTTCTAAACCTTGTTCATTTACTTGATTATTTGCTCATTGAGGAGCTGTGTACTTGAAAAACAATATTTCTTTTGTTTGTGTCTAGTTCAATCTGGGGGATTGAACTAGTGGAGGTAGTCTTACCTCGGTACAAGCTTGGTATAGCTTGTGTTAGGGTTTTTGTGCTGGTGAGCCCGGAAAACCGGCTGGGTTCGTTGTGATCCCGGGAAAACAACAAGTTTGAGTTGTGAGCTTGTAAAACAACTCGGCTGTAATCAAGGAAGATTATAGTGTGGACCCAAGTGAATCTTGGGAGTGGACGTAGGTGTTGGATACACCGAACCACTATAAAATCTTTGTGTTTGCCGTGTCTCCTTTATCTCTATCTCTATCTCTATCTTATTGATTGTATTTTGTTTTTGCATCTGCATTCACTTTCACTCACACTAAGCAAACAAATATTTCAAAAGGTTTAAATTTTTTAAAGAACCCAATTCACCCCCCCCCCTCTTGGGTTGTCATCTGGACCAACACTTCTGCTTTTGTAGTCTGAGCAAGAGGGCAGAGATCCTGGTGAGTTCAACCTATTCAAGGCGACACACACCAGGAAGGATGGTACCTGGGTCGATGCACGATCACAGGAGGTTGCGGTAAGAAATTTGACTTATATTGTAACTGTTTAATTTCTTAACCTTTATTCATGTTCATATATTTATTCATTTATAATTCAAAGGCATGAGTCGAGGAGCTTCAGTCCCAGGCATCGCAAGTCGACTCCACTGATGGGGGGCCGCCCGTCGAACTCTCACCAGAGGAGAGTCGACGTGTGTTTTTGGAAGCTGTTGGTGCCCAACTGCGAGACCGTAGGGTCTACGGTCTGGGTGCTAAAGCTTCTAGATATTTTTCTGGCTCCACTTCGCACTATTCTGGCGATATTCCTTCTGATCGTTTAGATGATATTCGAAGATCTATTACGAAGGAGGTTCGACAGGAGCTTCGGCAGGAGGTTCGGCATGAGGTTCGGCTGGAGGTTCGATAGGAGGTTCAGCATGAGGTTCAACATGAGCTTTCAGACATTAGAGAGCAGATACGTCGGATGGAAGATTTTGTTTGCCAAATATCACAGGGTTCATTTCAGCCTCCGCAGCCTTTCCGTGATCGTGACAATCACTACAAGAAAATACTAAAATAGCGACGCAAATTTAGCAACGCAATGATGCGTCGCTAAATTGCGATCACTTTGCGATGCCTCCGTGACAATAAAACATTGCGATGCAATTAGCGATGCATTAGCGACTCAATAAACCAGAAAATCAAAAAAATAATTTTTTTATTTAGCAACGCAAATAATGCATTGCAATATTTTTAAATTTTTTATAAAATTTAAATATGGAAAAAAATATTACGACGCAACTCAGTGCGTCGCAATATTTTTAAAAAATTAATTATGTTAAATAGCAATGCATTAGCGACGCAATAAACCAAAAAATTAGAAAAATTATTTTTAATTTTGCGACGCACCAATTGCATCGCAAATAATTTAAATAAAATTAATTTTATAAAATATTTATATGAGAAAAAAATATTGCGGCGCAACTCAATGCGTCGCAATGTTTTTTAAAAAATTAAATATGTTAAATAGCAACGCATTAGCGATGCAATAAACCAAAAAATTAGAAAAATTATTTTTAATTTAGCGACGTACTAACTGCGTCGCAATTATTTTAAATAAAATTAATTTTTATAAATATAATTATAAAATAAAAAAATTACGATGCAACCCTATGCATCGCAATGTTTTTTAAAAAATTAATTATGTTAAATAGCGACGCATTAGCAACACAATAAACCAGAAAATTAGAGAAATTATTTTTAATTTAGCGACGTACTAGTTGCATCATAATTATTTTAAATAAAATTAATTTTTATAAAATATAATTATGAAATAAAAAAATTGCGATACAACCCTATGCATCGTAATATTTTTTAAAAAATTAATTATGTTAAATAGTAATACAATAGCGATGCAATAAAATAGTAAATTAATAAAAATAATTTTTTATTCAGCAACGCAAGTATTGCATTGTAATGTTTTTTAAAAAAAATAAATTTTATAAAAATATTAAAAAGAATTATGTAATAAAATATTGCGACGCACATGTGTGTGTGTTAAACTCTAATCATATGAGAACTGGAGCGAGATAAGATACAAGAAAAACGAAAGTTAAATGACTAGCATCTAAAGAAAGACTTCAATCCAAACAGATAAACAAGGGCCAAAAAGAACAAAGAAATGATCCAAACCGTCGGATCGATCGCAATTGTTGGATCGTCGGCGATCGGATCGATCGCGACGGTCCGAGATTGGTCATCGCCGATCGGGATCAATCATGGCTTCGATCGATTGCAACCATCGGATCGTCACCGATCGGATCGATCGTGACGGTCCGAGATCGGTCATCCCTGATCGGGATCGATCATGGCTTCGATCGAAACTGTCGGATCGTCGGCGATCGAATCGATCGCGACGGTCCGAGATCGGTCGTCGCCGACCGGGATCGATCATGGCTTCGATCGATTGCAACCGTCGGATCGTCGCCGATCGGATCAATCGCGATGGTCCGAGATCGGTCGTCCCCGACTGGGATCGATCATGGCTTCGATCGATCGCAACCGTTGGATCGTCGCCGATCGGATCGATCGCGACGGTCCGAGATCGGTCGTCCCCGACCGGGATCGATCATGGCTTCGATCGATCGCAACCGTAGGATCATCGCCGATCGGATCGATCGTGATGGTTCAAGATCGATCGTCGCCGACCGGGATCGATCATGGCTTCGATCGATCGCAACCATCGGATCGTCACCGATCGGATCAATCGCGATGGTCTGAGATCGATCGTCGCCGATCGGGATCGATCATGGCTTCGATCGATCGCAACCATTGGATCATCGCCAATCGGATCGATCGCAACGGTCCGAGATTGGTCGTCGCTGATCGGGATTGATCATGGCTTCGATCAATCGCAACCGTCGGATCGTCGCCGATCGGATCCATCGCGATGGTCCGAGATCTTTCCTCTTATTTCCTTCTCTTTCAAGAACATAAATCTTTCCGTTTTCTCTCTTGTTACTCCCTCTTTCAAGAACGCTAATCATCATCCTCCTCCTCCTCCAAGCCTCTTGAACCCTAACCTTAACGCTAATTACTCTTCGTTATTTCCGGTTGTGTCTTGTTTGTTGTTCATTCTCTTGAAGAGCCATCATGGACGAAACAAACCGAAAGAGGAAGCATAGCGAGAACCAAGACGACGATCCTCTCGCCCTCTACCTCTCTCCTCCCAATTGCCACAGCCTTACACTTCCAAACACCAGGTTCCCTTCCCTTCAGTCCCCTCCCCCCCCGCCGCCGCCACTGCCGCCACAACCGCAACACCTCTCATCTCCTCCCTCTGCCCAGCAGCCACCTCTTATTCTCCCCCGCTTCACCTCCGGCCCCTCCACCACTGCCGCCCCCACCGCCATTAGTGCCGCCAATCCACAAGCTTCGCACCCATAGCAACCGCTCCCAAGGTCCCCACCGCGCTGACAAATCCAATACCGTCGTTCCTCCTTTCCCGTGGGCAACCGATCGCCGCGCCACCGTCCACTCCCTCGTCGACCTTCGCTCCCTAAACATCACAGAGATCAACGGCGAAGTTCAGTGCAGGCGCTGCGACGCTCGCCGGGTCATCAGATACAATTTTGCGACCAAGTTCACCGAGGTGGCCGAGTTCATCGTGGCGACGAAGCAAGATATGCATGATCGCGCACTGCATATATTGCGTCGCAATAATTTTTAGAAAAAAAATTATTGTAAAAAAATTTCAAAATAAAATATTTGCGACGCAATATTTGTGTCGCAATTATTTTTAAAAAATATAATTTTTATCAGTTATAATTATTTAAAAAATATTGCGACACATTTTCCCAGAAAATAAAAATAATTTTTCCAGAGAAAATAAGTTTTAATATTGCGATGCAAATATTGCGTCGCAATATTAAATTGAAAAATAAAAGTAATAAAAAATTTAAAAATAAAACAATGCGACGCAATAAATGCATCGTAATTATTTTCAGAAAATATAATTTTTATCAAATAGAATTATTTAAAAAATATTGCGACGCATTAGCGATGTATTTTCTTAGAAAATAAAAATAATTTTACCAGAGAAAATAATTTTTAATATTGCGACGCATATATTGCATCGCAACATTTTTTTAGAAAAATAAATATAATATAAAATTTAAAAAAAACATTGTGATGCAATATATGCGTCGCAATTATTTTTAAAAATATAATTTTTATCAGTTATATATAATAAAAAACTATTGCGACGCATTAGCGACGCAATTTCCTAGAAAGTAAAAATAATTTTTGAGAGAAAATAATTTTTAATATTGTGACGCATATATTACGTCATAATGTTTTTAAAAAATAAATGTAATAAAAAAATTAAAAAAAATTATGACGTAATATATGCGTCGCAATTATTTTAGAAAATATAATTTTTATTAGTTAATTATTAAAAAAATATTGCAATGCATTAGCGACGTAATTTCCTAGAAAATAAAAATAGTTTTTCCAGAGAAAACAATTTTTAATATTGCGACGCATATATTGCGTCGCAATGTTTTTTAGAAAAATAAATGTAATAAAAAAATTTTAAAAAATAAATATTGCGACACAATATATGTGTCCCAATTATTTTCAGAAAATATAATTTTTATCAGTTATAATTATTAAAAAATATTGCGACGCATTAGCGATGCAATTTCCTAAAAAATAAAAATAATTTTTCTGCTGGACATTGGCGCCAAATTAGCAACTCATTAGCGATGCAATTAGTTGCGTCGCTAAGTTTTGCATAAAATAATAAAAAAGGCCAAATTAGCGATGGATTAGCGACACGTTGTTGCGTCGCTAATCCATAATAAATTTTAAAAAAATAGCGAGTGATTAGCGATGCAAATTTGCGTCGCTAATCACTACTATATAAGCTCTGTCGAGCCGCCCCCTCCGCTTCTCTTCTTCTTCATCTTCTTACCCTAACCGCCGCCGTCCGCTCCTCCGGCTCCCCCCGTCCTCTCCCCCGGTGGCAGCTCCCCCACTCCAGTAGCGTCCCCTCTCGACCAAGGTAAGCCCCCCCTCCTCATTTTTTTTTAAAAAAAAACTAGGTTCCGGCCACGGCCATGGCCGTGGCCGTCTTCTCCGGCCACGGCCGCTGCCATGGCCTGGCCACGGTGGCCAGGCCACCAAAAAAAATTAACAGCTAGGGGGGGGTTTTCCCCACCCCCCCTTGGTCTTCTCCGGCCACGGCCGCTGCCGTGGCTGGCCGTGGCCTGGCCACGGTGGCCAGGCCACCAAAAAAAATTAACAGCTAGGGGAGGGTTTTCCCCACCCCCCTTCGTCTTCTCCGGCCACGGCCACGGCCGTGGTTGGAGAAGGCCTGGCCACGGCCGTGGCCGGAGAAGGCATGGCCACGGTGGCCAGGTCACCAAAAAAAAAAAAAGTATAACGGGGGGTTTCCCCCAACCCCCCTTGGTCTTCTCCGGCCACGGCCACGGCCGTGGCCGTCTTCTCCGGCCACGGACACTGCCGTGGCCTGGCCACCGTCCAGGCCACCAAAAAAAAAGTATAACGGGGGGTTTCCCCACCCCCCCTTCATCTTCTCCGGCCACGGTCTCCGGCAGCGGCCGCTGCCGTGGCTGGCCATGGCCTGGCCACGGTGGTCAGGCCACAAAAAAAATTAACAGGGGGGTTTTCCCCATCACACCCCCCCTTTTTCTTCTCCGGCCACAGCCATGGTGGCCAGGCCACCAAAAAAAATAATTAAAGGGGGGGTTTTCCCCACCCTATTAATTTATGTCACACAATAGTGATACTTGCTTCGATAGGACTAATTCAAATGGTCACACAATAGTATTACTATATATATATATATATATATATATATATATGGAGAATGATCACTCTAATAAATTAATTAATTTATGTCATTAGTCGTAGCTCTTTGGATAGACTGATTTAGCTCATCAATCATGACTCTTTAAATCAACTGATTTAGCTCATAAATCGTATCTATTTAGGTCAATTAATTTAGCTTATCAGTTTTAACTTTTCAAGTAAGCTGATTTTAGACCATCAACCTTAGCTCTTTAGATCATCAATCAAAACTCTTTAGATAGGTCGAGCTGAATTAGCTTAGCTATTTAGGTCAACTAATTTAGCTCATTAACCATAACTCTTTAGATTAGCTAATTTTAAAATAGCAGTCGTAGCTTTTCATTTCTTTATAGCTGTTTATGCAATAATATTTGTGCATTTGTAGTTATTTACAATTGTTATATCTTGAGTATTTACATTCTGCTTCAAATTGAATGATGCATTAAATTATGTAATGCTAGAATGAAAGTCTTGTCGTAGTTTTATTTAATTTTCAGCAACAAATTAGTAGTTTCAATGATTTATATTTTAGTCTTCACAAACATTTATATTCGACATAATAATCTTAAGAAGTCAGTGACTATATATATATATATATAGAACACTATTCCTATATATGTATAATTGACAAGAATTTATGAATAACAAGCATAAGTTTGATTATCTTCGGATTTTCATATTATTAATCACAGCACTATAACCTTTAGACCCGTTTGAGAATTTGTAAGACTTAGTCTTGCAAATTCTCAAATTGTCCTGGTGAACAGTTTGAGAATATTTTTTACGATATGTTAGTCTGCTATTAATCATCGTTGGTTGAGATTGCGGTTTGTATTTGCTCATACGTTCTCCTAGTGTGGCATATATGCCACACATTTAGGAGAACATATGGAGAAATGCTGCTGAAATTTCAACGTAACCGATCGATGATAATTAATAGCAGAATAACATATCACAAAAAATATTCTTGAATGGGATAGGGCCTTACCTTTTAGACATGGAGTGAAGGTGGAATTAATTTAGGATACTTGAATGCTTGTGAAGTCTCATGATTGAACGGACCGCCTTGCGGCCCGACCCGGCCTTGCAGGGTAGGGACCTTAGTTGTGTAAAAGAAAATTTGTTTAGTTATAAATGATTTAAATGGTTGTTATTAACCTTAGTTGTGTAAAAGAAATAATTTAGTTATATATTAAGTAATGCTAATATAGTTTTATAATGTGGTTTCCTTTAATGGTTTATCAGAAATTGTATAAGTCGGTCAAAAATGAGCGGGGCTCGCTCATGGATGTATGCAAGGATAAAAGATGGCTTACTTAATCCAGATTTTCTGAATGGATTGGAAGAATTTATCGCATTTGCATGTAGCCAACCTGAATGGATGGATGGGCCTAGGATTAGGTGCCCATGCAACTATCACAGGTGTCAGAATAAAGCCTACAGAGATGTTGAAACTGTTAAGGTGCATCTATGTAAAAAGGGTTTGTTCCTGATTATGATGTTTGGTACTGTCATGGTGAACCAAAGGAAATTCCAGTAGTTGTTACAAGCCAACAAGTGTCAATTCCCGTAGATGAACCATTTGTGAATTTAAACACATATGAAGAATTGGTGAGGAATGCATCGGGTAATGAATTCAATCAGAATACATTTATGGAAGAACCAAATCCAGATGCATAGCAATTTTATGATATGTTGTGTGCTGCAAATCAAGAATTATATCCTGGTTGTGAGGGCCATTCCCAGTTGTCTACGGCTGCTCGGTTGTTGAATATTAAGGCAGAACATCGATTATCAGAAAAGGCATTCAATTCTATAGCTGGGTTAATCAAGGAAATTTTGCCAAATGATAATGTTGTAGCAGACAATTTTTACTCAACGAAGAAGTTGTTGCGTGGGTTTGGGCTCTCAGTTAATAAGATCGATTGTTTCTTGAATAATGACATGATATATTGGGTTGAAGACTCAGAGCTGCGATGGTGTAAGATTTGTGGGCAATCGAGGTACAAAAATGGCGAAGGGGGAGCTAGTACAAGTAGGAGAAAAAGTGTGCCTTACAAGAGGATGCATTACTTTCCTCTTACTCCACGCCTGCCGAGATTATACAGATTTGAGACTACAACTGCTGATATGAGATGGCATGCCAAAATGAATCTAAAGAGGATGAAATGCAGCATCCGTCAGATTCAAAAGCTTGGAAGCATTTCAATGAAAATCATCCTGATTTCGCTGAAGATATACGGAATGTGAGATTAGGTCTTTGTACCGATGGCTTCCAACCATTTGGTCAAGTGGGCCAACAGTATTCATGTTGGCCTGTGATACTGACTGTATATAACCTTCCTCCATGGAAGTGCATGAAAGATTCTGCAATGTTTTTGATAGTTTTGGTTCCAGGACCATCAAATCCAAAGGAAAAAATTGATGTCTTCCTGCAACCGTTGGTGGCCGAATTGAAAATGTTGTGGGAAACAGGAGTCCTAGCCTACGACATTTCTATGAAACAGAATTTCATGATGAGAGCTGCTTTGATGTGGATAATAAGTGACTTCCCGGCATATGCAATGTTGTCTGGTTGGAGCACTGCTGGACATCTGGCATGCCCCCATTGCATGTATGATTCGGATGCATTTACATTGCAGAAGAGTGGTAAGCAGTCATGGTTTGATAATCATAGGAAGTTCTTGCCTCCAAATCATCCTTACAAGCGTAACTTGACCGCCTTTCGGAAGAACAAAGCAGTCACAAAATTCACCGAACCGGTTAGGTCTGGCACGGATATATTTGATACTATAGAGCATTTGGGGTTGAGGTATGCTTGGGAACCCGATGCAGATAGAATAAATGGCCGTATATGTAAAGAACATAACTGGAAGAAGAGGAGTATATTTTGGGATTTGCCGTATTGGAGCACAAATCTCATCCGGCACAACTTGGATGTTATGCATATCGAGAAAAATTTCTTTGATAACATATTTAACACAGTGCTAAACAATCCGGGAAAAACCAAAGACACTGCAAAGTCAAGAGAAGAACTTAATCAGTATTGCAGAAGAGGTAATTTGAGGAGGAGTGCCGACGAGACCTATCCTAAAGCCTGTTACACTCTTGACAGAAATTCACGAAAGTTTTATGTAACTGGCTTAGAGGGTTAAAATTTCCAGATTGTTATGCCTCAAATATCGATAGGTGTGTGGACATGCATAAGCTCAAGTTGTTCGGCATGAAGAGTCACGACTGCCATGTTTTCATGCAACGGTTATTGCCTATAGATTTTCGTGAGTTGCTTCCGCAACATGTCTGGAAGGCATTGATGGAGCTCAGCTTGTTCTTCAATGAGTTATCTACCGCAGTCATTACTTCTACATCCATGGCAAGGCTTGAGAAGGAAATTCCAATTATTTTATGCAAGCTGGAGCAAATATTTCCTCCCAGTTTTTTTGACTCAATGGAGCATTTACTGGTTCACTTGCCATACGAAGCGAGCATAGCTGGTCCCATACAGTATCGCTGGATGTATCCTTTCGAGAGGTAAATATATACATCATTAAGACATGTTGACATTTCAAATATTATTTCATTGCGAGAAAATTGGTTAATTTTTGGTCTCAACTTGACATATAGGTACTTTAAGAAGTTAAAAAATAATGTGCGTAATAAGGCAAGGGTTGAAGGTTCTATATGCAATGCACACTTGATTGAAGAAGTTTCAGCTTTTGCCTCACATTACTTTGAGGGTCACGTCCACACGAGGAGCCAAAATCTTAGTCGTAACGATGACGTATGTGTGGACGAAGGAGAACCTAATGACGGTAGAATATCAATTTTTAAAGGTATCGGGTGTTCATTTAGGGGGCAGAAGTCAATAAATCTTAGCGATATGGAGTATAATGCAGCACATTATTACATCCTAATGAACTGTAGAGAAGTCGATCCATATATTGAGTAAGTGTATACTTTAATGCTTAATTGGAACTTCTAATTTAAATTACAATATACCACAATATTTAATTGCTAACATAAGTTTTAATCCTTATCATCCCATAAGGATGTATTGTGATAGACAACGACAGATGAATCCCGACATCAGTCAAGTTGCAATTGGGCAGAAGTTAGAAACGAAGTTCGCTTACTAGTTTTATGAATTTGTGAGTAGTATCACTCAATCAATTTCAATAATGGCTTTTATTTTTCGAATTGGTTGTGAATAGCTTATTAATTTATAGGTAAACGGTCCATGGTCCACAACCGACAATATTTTCATTAAATATCTATCGCAATGGCCATTGAAGACCGTAACAACCTCTACTGGCTATTTTGTTAATGGGTACAAATTTCATATTGAACAATTAGCAGCTTCAAGAGGTACACAGAATTGGGGCGTGTATGTTAAAGGAGAAAGTGTTGGAGCAAATATGTAGGATTATTACGAAAAGTTAGTAGAGGTGGTTGAAGTTGAATATCCTGGTTGGCCTATGAAACGAACCGTATTGTTTCGTTGCGATTGGTTCGATCCGACAGTTCCTGTAGGCAAAAGGGTTCATAATGACTACAATTTGGTTGAAGTGAACCATCGACGAAGATTGCAGAAATATGACCCATTCATCCTTGCATCCTAAGCTCAGCAAGTGTTTTACTGTGGATATCCAAGTTTGCGCAACGACAAGCGAGATTGGTGGGCTGTTTCTAAAATCGTCCCACGTTCAACAATCGTATTAGAAGAGAGTTCATCAAGTCAATCAGCCGAGTGCCCTGCATTTCAAGAGGATGAGATGGAAATGCATGCAATTGAGGACGACACAAGGGCTCCTGAAACATCACTTAGAGATCCAAATGGTGATGTCCAAGAAATTACGGATATCCATCGACGAAGATTGCAGAAATATGACCCATTCATCCTTGCATCCTAAGCTCAGCAAGTGTTTTACTGCGGATATCCAAGTTTGCGCAACGACAAGCGAGATTGGTGGGCTGTTTCTAAAATTGTCCCACGTTCAACAATCGTATTAGAGGAGAGTTCATCAAGTCAATCAGCAGAGTGCCCTGCATTTCAAGAGGATGAGATGGAAATGCATGCAATTAAGGATGACACAAGGGCTCCTGAAACATCACTTAGAGATCCAAATGGTGATGTCCAAGAAATTGCGGATGCAAATGTTCGGTTTCCTTCCGATGATAATGAAACTGAATCGCAGTCCGATACAACATCAGATGTTGAACCAACATTTCACGAAACAAATGACACCGATTAAACATAGAGGTTTTTTTAAATTCAACTTTATTTATAAGTATTAAATTTTACATAGTCAATCATTAATCGTAATTTAAATGCATGAATCTTTAGTATTTTCAGTATGACAGGTAGAGGTAGATCTACCGACGACATACGGAGTGAGCAGGGACGTAGCCCTGCTGCATCAGATCACACGAGCTTTGGAGATAGAGAGTTCGGATCTCCATACATCGCACAGCCTTCGAGTGATCCTGCATTGGTATTACCATCCAGTCGATCGACACATACCTCCGAGAGTTCTTTCACCATTGGCCGCACCGTACTTCGACTGGATGCTCATGAGCTGTAAGTATATACTAATTAAAAATATATGTTTATGTTTTTAAGTCAATTACTTATAAACACACATTTTTTTAATAGATTTATTGAGCAGCATCATGTATCCAGCCACATCAGCTCCGTATTTTAGAGGCGTGCAGATCCCAGTGGCTACGATTGGCGCCACGTATCTGCAGCCACGAGGGAGTTTTATTTTTCTGAGTTTCAGGTAAACTTATTAAATACAATTTATCACTGATATAAAATTTCTTAATCTTAATAAATTCTGAAACTAACTATTTATTTTAATGCAGAAAAAGTTTACGTGGGACCCTGCCAGCCATGATGCCATTAGGGCAGCATGGGAGGCTCTTACGGTACGCCGATACTCCGACATGCTTCATCGTTGGAGGTCATCGGGTCAGCATCCTATGCATGTGCCAGAGGGTATTTAGCACGAGTGGCAGCAGGCCTGGCAGTCCGATGGCTGGCGCAGGAGGTCCGCATCAGCCAGCACGAACCGCCGATCTGAGAGGGGTGGTCCTGGCACGGGTCTCTCCCACCACACTTCGGGCTCCATTTCGATTCAGGAGCACAGACACCGTATGGTAAGAAAACATAAATAATTTAATTACTAATTTAGTTATTTACAAATATTTACATTAATATCAATTTTTTATTATTATAGTCTGAGCAGGAGGGCGGAGATCCTGGTGAGTTTCGTCTATTCAGGGCGACACACACCAGGAGGGACGGTTCTGGGTCGATACGCGATCATGGAAGGTTGCGGTAAGAAATTAGCTTTATGTAGTATCTCTTTAATTTCTAAAATTTTATTTAGAGAAATTTATTGATTCATTTATTATTGATTTTATATTTCAAAGACACGAGTCAAGGAGCTTCGCTCCCAGGCATCGCAGGTTGACTCCACTGATGGGGAGACGCCCGTCGAACTCTTAGCAGAGGAGAGTCAACGTGTGTTTTTGAAGGCTGTTGGTGCCCAGCTGCGAGACCGCAGGGCCTATGGTCTGGGCACTAGAGCTTCTGCATATTTTCCCCATCAGGCCTCTAGCTCGCGATATTCTGGTGATATTCCTGCCGAGCGTTTAGACGACATTCGAAGATCTATTACGGAGGAGGTTCGGCAGGACGTTCGTCAGGAGGTTCGGTAGGAGGTCGAGCACGAGTTCGAGCAGCGTATGCGAGGCCATCAGCAGGAGCTTGCAGACGTGCGAGATCATATGCATCAGTTGCAGGATATGGTTAGCCGCATGTCGTAGGGTTCCCAGCCTCCACGTGATCGCGTGGATTCTTGATTTTTTTTTACTTTTTATATTTTGTACATGGAAACTTCAAAATTTTAGTATATTAATTATTTTTGAAAATTGAGTGATTATTGTTTGGATCAATATGAGTGAAGAATGTTTCGATCAATATTTAAATGTAATGAAATTGTATTAACCGTTTAAATTTTTAATATTTTTTTTTTTTAAAAAAAATTAGCGACACATTAGCGACTAAAATTGCATCGCTAATATTTTCAAAATATTATTAATAAATATTGCGACGCAATGACCTGGAGTCGCAATATTTTTAAAAAAATTTAATTAGCGATGCATTAGCGACTGAAATTGCATCGCTAATATATCTAAAATATATTATTATTAAATATTACGATGCAATGACCCGACGTCGTAATATTTTAAAAAAAATTTAATTAGCGACACATTAGCGACTAACATTGCGTCGCTAATATATCTAAAATATTATTATTAAATATTACGACGCAATGACCTGGCGTTGCAATATTTTAAAAAAAATTTAATTAACGATGCATTAGCGACTCAAATTGCGTCGCTACTATATCTAAAATATTATTATTAAATATTGCGACGCATTAAAGTGCATTGCCATATTGCGACGCACTTGAATGCGTCGTAATATTTAATAATAATATTAAATATTAAAAATTAGTTTTAAAATTAGCGACGCATTTATGACGCATCGCAATGCATCGCAGAGAGTCGCTGTGAAGCGACGCAATTGCGACAAATTAAGACTGCGACGATCATCTGAGCGACGCCGTCATTGCGTCGCAATAGCATGTTTAGCGACGCATTTGAGCATCGCAATATTTTTTTTTCTCTTGTAGTGAGTGCGGATTTTTGATGTATTTATTTTCTGTTTTGTGTATCTAAACCTATCATTATTAATAAAATAAAATTTTATGCATTATCAAAAATTTTGTAATGAATGTTAGCGATAATGTTTCAATTGAATAAAATTAAATTGCATTAAGAGTTTTAAATATTTATTTTTTTAACAAAAAAATTTTTTGTTATAATTTTTTTTAAAAATGATTTAATAAATTTGCGATGCATATTGCATCGCTAAATTGAATAATAATTTATTTTTTTAAAATTAATTTTGCGATGCATATTGATGCGTCGCAATTTAGCGATGCAAATATGCGTCACTAATGCGCCGCAAAAAATAATTTTTTTTAAATTGCAACGATAAATTAATTTCTGATTGGAATTTTTTTAAAAAAAATTATAAATTTACATCGCAAATGCGTCGCAAAATTTTAATTTTTTTTAAATATTGCAACCAGAAATTAATTTATCATTACAATTTTTTAAAAAAATAAATTTTAATTTTTGCGATGCATTAGTGATGTAATTTGAGTCGCTATATTGCGACGCATATTGATGCGTTGCAATTTAGCGACTCAAATTGCGTCGCTAATGTGTCGCAAAAATTAAATTTTATGTTTTTAAAAAATTGTAACGATAAATTAATTTCTGGTTGCAATATTTAAAAAAAAATTTAAATTTTGCGATGCATTTGCAATGCTTATTTATAAATTTCTTTTTTAAAAAAATTTCAATCAAAAATTAATTTATCATTGCAATTTTTTTTAAAAAAATAAAATTTAATTTTTACGACGCATTAGTGATGCATATTTGCATCGCTAAATTGCGACGACGGAATATTCGTCGCAAAATAGCGATGCAATAAATGCGTCGCTATTTCGTCGCTAAATAGCAATGAAATTGCGAGAAATAGCATTTTACGATGAAAGTTACAGCGACGATGGTATTGCGTCGCTAATGCGTCGCTAAATCGCATTAGCGATGCATTTTGGCGTCGCTAAAATAAAAATTTCTAGAATTACAAAAATAAAACAACAATAAACAATGTTTTAATAAAGAAGTACCCCATGAAGAGCCTAACCTACCAATAGCTGACAAAATTGAATCATATGGAATAGCTTTGAGTAAACCTGTAAGGATACAAAAATCAGCTATTTTAGATAATTATTTGGTTTATTTGCAAGAGTCAGATTTTGATTGTGGCATTTATGAAGATCCTGTTTCATTTTCATAAGCCATTAACAGTGATAAGTCTGATAAATGGATTGATGCTATGAAAGATGAATTAAAATTGGCTAAAAATAATGTCTGGGATCTTGTCAAATTACCAGAAGGTTCTAAACAAGTTGGATGTAAATGGGTTTTTAAAACCAAACGTGACTTGAATGGTAATTTAAAGCTAGACTTGTTGCCAAGGGTTATACTCAGAAGGATTGCATTGATTATAAAGAGATATTTTCATCAATTTCAAAGAAAGATTCATTAAGAATCATTATGGCTTTGGTAACTCAATATGATTTAGAGTTACATCAAATGGAAGTGAAAACAACCTTTCTTAATGGGGATATAGAGGAAGAAATTTATATGGATCAACCTAAAGGTTTTTTCATTGAAGGAAAAGATCATATGGTGTGTAAACTTAAGAAATCAATATATGAACTTAAACAAGCTTCCAAACAATGGTATATTAAGTTCAATGATACTATTACATCTTTTGGTTTTCATAAAAATATCGTTGATCGATGCATTTACCGAAAGATTTATGGAAGTAAGTTTATATTTTTGGTTCTATATGTTGATGATATTTTACTTGCTGCTAAGGATTTAGGTATCTTGTATGAGACTAAAAATTTTCTCTCTAAGAATTTCGAGATGAAAGATATGGGAGAGGCATCTTATGTGATAGGAATTTTCATATTCAGAAAGAGATCACATGGATTGTTAGGGTTATCTCAGAAAACTTATATCGAGAAAATTCTTGAGAAATTTAATATGAACAACTGTTCAGCATGTATTGTCCCAATACAAAAGGGGATAAATTTAGTCTTATGCAATGCCCAAAGAATGATGCGGAACGTAAGCAAATGGAATATATTCCATATGCTTCTGTTGTGGGTAGCTTGATGTATTTGCAAACATGCACATGACCTGATATCAGCTTCGCGATTGGAATGTTGGGCCACTATCAGAGTAACCCTGGTATTGATCATTGGAAAGCTGTAAAGAAAGTGATGAGATATCTTTAAGAAACTAAGGATTATATGCTTATATTTAGAAGATCTTATCAGTTGAAAGTTATTGGATATTCAGATTCAGATTTTGCTGGTTGTGTTGATAGTAGAAAGTCAACTTTAGGCTATGTGTTCCTGTCGGAAGAAGGAGCAATTTCATGGAAAAGTGTCAAATAATCAATTATTGCCTCATCCACTATGGAAGCAGAGTTTGTAGTATGTTATGAAGCTACAATTCAAGCATTACGGCTACGGAACCTTATTTCAGGACTTGGAGTTGTCGTCACCATTACCTAGCCACTGCAAATTTATTGTGATAATTCCACAACAGTTTTCTTCTCCAAGAATGACAAATATTTCAGAGGTGCTAAACATATGGAATTAAAGTATTTTACTGTCAAGGAGGAGGTCCAGAAACAAAGAGTGTGCATTGAACATATTAGAATGAATCTTATGATAGCATATCCTTTGACTAAAGGTTTACAACCAAAAACATTTAAGGAACATGTACATAGAATGGGTCTTGGTTGTATTGAAGATGATGTTTATATTAAAGATTGCTTATGATGATATTATGAATTGAAGATTGATTATGATGCTGTTGTGCCACTCTTGAGCTCTTTAATATGATGTTTCTGGTTTTATTTCTTATTTTTTGTTCTTTATGCTTGTATACACTTACTGTTTTGAACAAAACATTTCTGTGTCTTTTAGACAATTAAGTGGACATTAAGTTATTTATATATAAATTACGTGACCTAACATGATAAGTTGCTAATACAGTAGTATATAGAAGGGAGTATGCAAATTGGATGTGTATGATCGTCATAACTCTTATTATGTAATTTATTATGTTAAAGTCAATCATGATGAAAGATGACATTATGAAATTTAATTTTATGCGCCTAATGTTTACACTATTAAATATTAATGTCATCAACTTTCGGTCCAAGTGGGAGGATGTTAGATTAGCCTTTAACGTAAGATTGTTACAAAGGCGAAGAGTTTCTTGGCGAAGAGTCGCCTTTTCCTCGATCTAGTCTAGTATGTGAAAGGTGAAGGGTCAGATCTAGCCTAGTATGTGAAAGGTGAAGGGCCAACCATTATTTCTTTGTGAAGAAGACGAAGGGCTACCGTTAATGGTCCGAAAGTTTAAGCCATTAACATTAAGCCGTTGTATTAAAGGACATTAAAGTCATTAATTGGTGTTTGATGAAAATACCGATTGAATGTTATATATATATATATAAATATAATTAGTCATCTCTCTCTACCTGATGAAGATAGCAAGAATCCATCGTTATTTGCTATGAAAGGAATGAGGTTAAGGGAGAGAAACTAGTTATTTTGTAGAAGGGGATATCAAACCTGAAGAGGTTATCGAAAACTAACCAGATTCAAGTCTACATATTATCATGATGAACTCTGCATCCGCATCAGGTAAATATTATTATGATGAATTTCGCATCAGGTAAGTATGTTTTATAAATTTTATAGGTAACAAATTATTTATTGAAAATCCTATATTGCTAACATCCCCCAACAAGTTTTTGCTGAATATAGAGTATAGTATGTATATATATATATATAAAGATTTTTTGCTCTTGTGTGGAGAAAGGGCTATATCATGGATTAAAAATTAGCCATTGCAATCAGATCGAGGCTTTCTTTTTCGCTTGTTTTCTTTCTTCCAGGATTTCTAGGATGGTGAGATTGCAAGAGGACTTTAGGCACTTCTTTCACACACAGCATAGATATGAGGCTAGTGAGACCTGGCTTCCGCCCTAATTAAGGTCTTACAATTAAAATAATTGCTCTACGTTTGATGCTAAACAACCCACAGCAATCAAGAATCTCAAAGGTTTGCGCGGAGACTCATAAATCCTGACATCCAGCGGTCATTGATGCCAAACTCGTTGAGTAAACTTGAATTTATTGGTTTACCCTCTAGTCTTAGAAGTTTCAATTGCCAAAAAGATAAATGGCCGATTTTATTCGTGTTTTCCTATGTGAAATCCATTGAAGTACTAGTTGTTAGGATTTAAGGATCTCGTATATCTAATCAGAATATCAAATAGTAATAATAATATTTGTATACCTATCTATGACTATACCATTATGATCGAAAGAGGTGCTGAAGTCCCAAAAAAAGTATAAAAACTCCAAACAAGCTTAAGTTTTTCTTTTCTTACTCCTTCATAATGTTTCGAAGGGAAAAACAAATCATAGATATAAAGAGAAAAGAGGGGACCAAGACTATTTATAAAGAAATCCTAATAGGCATTTTTGTTAGGAGTCATTATCGTGCTTTAGGCTTATACAAACCTGCCAACAATATTATTCAACAGAGATGCGCCCAAATCCAAACAGTATATGGATCATAATTTTAATTAACAATAGGCTCATTCGGCGGTCAAATTCATTCAATCAGTTTTATAAAATTAAAATTACAACAATTAATGACAATCCACAAATAAAAAATTTTAATGCTAGATTCTTAGCAAGGCCATTACCACTTGAGTACATAATGCTTTAAATGGTCAGATTTCTACAAAATCTTTCCTACTTGGAGAGTTGATTTTTGTGTTAAGATGTCTGAGAAGAAAAGAACATTGATACCATGCATAGAAGTAACCACAGCATTAACAGCAAAGATGTCACAATTTCCTATTAATTTCAAGTCCCTTGACTGTCAATCTCAAATCTCAAACATAACTAGTAGAGGTGGGCACTGGGCCGCCCATGGCACGGCACGGTCCAGGCCCTGATGGGCTGTGCCAGGCCCAAAATTTTTTCTATTGGCCAGCACGGCACGGCCCATGACGGGCCTGGGCCGGCCCGTCGTGCCGTACCGGCAAGGCCCAGGTGGGCTTGAGCCGTGCCGGCCCAGGTGGGCCATGCCAGGCACGGCCCACCTGGGGCCTGGCCCGTGCACAGCTCAAATAAAAAAATTATAAAAAATATAATTTTTTTTGATAAATTAAAAAATTATTAGGAATACAAAAATTTTATTAATATAAAGCCACCATAATGGTGGGGGTTTGGCATAGACCCCTACCAGTTTATTAATTTAAAATTAAAATGGTACAGAAGGGAGGGGGGCTAGGCCTGATCTCTAGAACATAATACAATAAGTAAGAAGAAAAAAATAGAAAGATCGCAACCGTCGGATCATCGCCGATCGGATGGATCGCAACCGTCGGATCGATCATCGCCGATCGGGATCATGGCTTGGATCGATCGCAACTATCGGATCATCTCCGATGGGATAGATCGTAACCGTTGGATCGATCATCCCCGATCGGGATCATGGCTTGAATCGATCGTAACCGTCGGATCGTCTCCGATCGGATTGATCGCAACGGTTCATCGATCATCACCAATCGGGATCATGGCTTGGATTGATTGCAATCGTCGGATCGATCATCGCCGATCGGGATCATGGCTTGGATCGATCACAACCATCGGATCGATCATCGCCGATCGGGATCATGGCTTGGATCGATCGAAAACATCGGATCGTCTCCGATCGAATTGATCACAATGGTTCGATCGATCATCGTCGATCGGGATCATAGCTTGGATCGATCACAATCATCGGATCGTCTCCGATTGGATAGATCGCAACCATTCGATCGATAATAGCATATCAGGATCATGGCATGGATCGATCGCAACCGTCGGATCGATCATCGCCGATCGGGATCATGGCTTGGATCGATCGCAACCATTGGATCATCACCGATCGAATGGATCGCAACCGTCGATCGATCATAGCCGATCAGGATCATGGCATGGATCGATCGCAACCATCGGATCGTCTCTGATCGAATCGATCGTAATGGTCAGATCGATCATCCCTGATTGGGATCATGGCTTGGATCGATCGCAACTATTGGATCGTCTCCGATCGGATTGATCGCAACGATCTGATCGATCATCATCGATCGGGATCATGACTTGGATCGATCGCAACCGTCGAATCGTCTCCGATCGGATTGATCGCAACAGTCCGATCGATCATTGCCGATCGGGATTATGGCTTGGATCGGTCGCAACCATCGGATCGTCTCCGATCGGATGGATCGCAACTGTTGGATTGATCATCGCCGATCGGGATCATGGCTTGGATCGATCGCAACCGTCGGATCGTCTCCGATCGGATTGATCGCAACCGTCGGATTGATCATCGCCGATCAGGATCATGGCTTGGATCGATCCAAATGTTGGATTGTCTCCGATCGGATGGATCGCAACCGTCGGATTGATCATCCCAATCGGGATCATGGCTTGGATCGATCGCAGACGTTGGATCATCTCCGATCAGATGGATCGCAATCGTCGGATTGATCATTGCTGATCATGATCATGGCTTGGATCGATCGCAGACATTGGATCGTCTCCGATTGGATTGATCGCAACAGTCTGATCGATCATTGTCGATCGGGATCATAGCTTGGATCGATCGCAACCATCGGATCGTCTTCGATCGGATGTATCGTAGCTGTTGGATTGATCATCGCCGATCGGGATCATGGCTTGGATCGATCGCAACCGTTGGATCGTCTCCGATCGGATGGATCGCAACCGTTGGGATCATCACCGATCGGGATCATGGCTTGGATTGATCGCGACCGTCAGATCATCGCCGATCGAATGGATCACAACCGTTGGATTAATCATCGCCGATCGGGATCATGGCATGGATCGATTGCAACCGTCGGACCATCTCCGATCGGATCGATCATAATTATCGGATCGATTATCGCCGAATGGGATCATGGCTTGGATCGATCGCAACCGTCGGATCATCTCCGATCGGATTGATCGCAATGGTCCGATCGATCATCGCCGATCGGGATCATAGCTTGGATCGATCGCAACCATCGGATCATCGCCGATGGGATAGATTGCAACCGTCGGATCGATCATCCCCGATCGGGATCATGGCTTGGATCGATCGCAACCGTCGGATCGTCTCTGATCGGATTGATCGCAATGATCCAATCGATCATCGTCGATCGGGATCATGGCTTGGATCGATCGCAATCGTCGGATCATCGCCGATCGGATGGATCACAACTGTCGGATCGATCATCCCCGATCGGAATCATGGCTAGGATCGATCGCAACCGTCGGATCATCTCCGATCGAATTGATTGCAACGGTCCGATCGATCATCGCCGATCTGGATCATGACTTGGATCGATCGCAACCATCGGATCATCACCGATCGGATGGATCGCAACTGTCAGATCGATCATCGCCGATCAGGATTATGGCATGGATCGATCGCAATCGTTGGATCATCTCCGATCAGATCGATTGCAATCGTCAGATCGATCATCGCCGATCAGGATCATGGCTTGGATCAGCTGGCTGGTGCTTAGGCGCATAGTGTGCTCCTGGCACCAGCCGTGCCATGGCACGGCCCACAAAATGGCCCAGCAGGGCCGTGCCATGGCACGGCCCACAAAACAGCCCAGAAAGGCCATTTTGGCACGGCCCAGCAACGGCCCTGCTAGGCCGTTTTGGCTCGGCCCGTGGCCCATTTCTTGATGGGTCACGGACCGTGCCAAATTTGAATTTTTTTAGTGGACCATGCCTGGTACAGCCCATTTGTTAATGGACCATGCCAGATACAGCACGATAAAAGATACTTACAGAGTAGACTAGGAATAGTCTTTTCCTCCTGTTCTCACCTCTCAACGAAGTGCTTCTTTTGATTTTTTGATTTTTTTTTAGTGCTACAAAATATTCACCCATCATAAGTTTCTAGAGACAATTTCTTAAGGCCAATACAGATCATGAACTATCAAAGCGTAGCAGGGTTACAAGAAACAAGTCTTCAGTGCTAATATTCTTGAAGTAAGGAAGAAAAAGTGACAGGTTCAAACCACAGTATTGCTTACATAAATTCCTAATCTAGGTTGCAATCATCTTATCGTTACCGTTGTCCACAACCTTGGATGGCTCCAGCGCATGGCACTCCCGGCACGCCGACACGATACTCCCGAACAAACCTCTTTGAGGCTTCCCTGCTTCCTTCCTGGCTCTTGCCTCCCCTCTCCCCACCTTCGCTCCGTACTTCTCTGAACCACTACTCCTGACTGAGTTTGGCGTCACCAAGCCCGGACCTGGCAGCTGCCACCTCCCTTCAACGCCCTGGCTTAGCTGAAACGATACCCGTTTCGGCACCGCCACCGCCACCCTCTCGCTGTTCTTCCTCAAACACCTCCTTGCACTGCCACCACCAGCGCAACCACTGCTAGAACTGCTATTAATGCTACTGCTCCTGCTGGTGGTATTTGAAGAAAGTGATGATGTTGGTGAGCTCTTGCTAGTTCTGGTGGGGTTGTTCACAGGGTAGGAGTGTGGCAAGAGTTGGCCATCGGAGAATAATAGGTCGGCCGGGGATGGGGACATGGAACCGGACCGGAGGAATTCGAAGTTGGGTTCGGTTAAAAGGCGTGGTTGGGTGGGAGAGTTTTGGAGCTGATCATTGGCTTGCTGGACCATGCATGCAAACGAGACGTCGGTGTCGTCGGCAACGTCCAAGGGAGCTCTCTCCATGGTGGCGCAAGAATGTTAGCTGCTTTGAGGCTATATATATACCTCTACATCGAGGGAATATGGAGGGATGTCTATAATTTCGAAGGAGGGCGATAAGAACGAGGTTGGTGGAAGGATAGCCTTTGGGTCACGGGGGATGGGGTTGTATTGATTGGAATTTAGTGTTGTCTGACGTGGGAGCTGGGTTTGATATCAAGAAGGGGTGATGAAACAAACAACAGAGCTTCTAGATTCACTCACTTGACATCGTACGTTGGAATGCTTATTCCCTTGCCATTCAGAGATTAAAAAAGGGGTGATGAAACAAACAACAGAGCTTCTAGATTCACTGTCACTTGACATCGTACGTTGGAATGCTTATTCCCTTGCCATTCAGAGATTTAAAAAAAAAGGGATAGGTTTCAATTTGATGGTTTTTATCTTCCGCAGTCAAGAGTAGCTGCTCCGTTCGGTCAAGTTAGCTTATTAGTGACCTCGAAGAATAACAATAAATTGCCCCTCACGCGCCTTTTTGTTTTCTACTCTTGTCTGCATTAAGGTATTGTCAATTTATCATCATCTTGTACTGGCCGGCCGGCTTTATTTTTTTCCTTTCAGCTCTTTTCACCCAGCTGGATGCCAATCGAGTCCTTCATTTAAAAATATTGAAAGATTCTGAGCCATTTGAGCCTCAACATCCGTCATCACCGCTATGTGTCAACAAGTAAGGCAGAAGAGACACTGCAGCATGACATGCATGCTAGAAATCTGGCAAGACTCTAATTTTACTCTCTCTCTCGATCAAATCCAGTAGTATTTTGTACCAAAAAAAAATCCAGTAGTATTTAAGACAAGGATGCAATAAACTACTACTTGGGGTTGGCGCACACTGAGCTTCCTTTATGTCCTTGATTGTATCCACTGCCTCTTGGTTGGGCATCACCGGAACCGAGGAAAACACTCAGGATCATTGCCATGGAAATTAGTTCTTAAAAAATTTAAGCATCAAAAGAATGATCCATGCAGATGAGCTCCACTTAATGGGTCCAGCCTGCATATTTTATAGTTGAATTATCAACAACTTATCAAGTTTAATATTGTTTATATTCACGATCACACTCCTCTTCTACCGAGCAGCAGGAGATTTTGTGATCGATTTTTTAGAGGATACATCCCAAAATTCTGGACCCTGGGGTTACCATGTAGGTGGATCAAGTCCAATTACATGTTTTTATCTAGACTGCGCTATGGAATGACTAGTTCCTATATGGTTCTTTGTAGTGGTGAACAGTATCTGTATGTGTTGGAAACTAAACTTGATTGTTGGAAATTACTGTATAGGAAGTTGCTGTTATTTAATTGCTGCATAGGAAGTTACTGTTATTTAATTGCTGCATAGAAAGTTGCTGTTATTGCATAGAAAGTTGCTATTTTGAATTAAGTATTGTGGAAGACCAAGAGTCATTTTGTAATTATAAAAGGCCATGTATCCTTTCACGTTTGAGGATGAAAAAAAAAAGAAAGAATCTAAAAATTTGCCCAAAAGAAAATATCTTCTCCTCTTCCAACAAATTTGGTATCAGAGCCACAAAAGATCCATGGCCTCCATGAACTTTGTTCAATCCCAAATACCCAAACTCACCAAAGACAACTATAACAACTGGAGTATCCAAATGAAGGCTTTGCTTGGATCCCTTGATGTTTGGGATCTTGTAGAAGATGGCTACATGGAGCCGACCGAAGGTGAAGCAATGCTCACACAAGAGCAAAGAAAGCAACATAAGGAGTCAAAAAGAAAGACAAGAAGGCTCTCTACACACTATACCAAAGTGTAGATGAAGGCACATTCGAGATTATCGCTGGAGCTGCAACATCAAAGGAGGCATGGGACTTATTGCATAAGGCACATAAAGGAGCAGAAAAGGTGAAAAAGATTCGGCTATAATCTTTGAGGTCTGAATTTGAATCTTTCAAAATGATAACTGGGGAGTCAATTTCTAATTATTTTTCAAGATTGATGTCTATAGTCAATCAATTGAAAAGAATTGGAGAAGAAATTACTAATGTTCGAATCATGGAGAAAATTTTGCGCTCTTTAGATGCAAAATTTGACTTCATTATTTTAGCCATTGAAGAATCAAAGGAATTAGAAGAGATGACTATACAGCACTGTGCCAGCGGCACGGCCGGCCACTATGGCCGGCCGAACCTCCACCGGACGCATGCCCGGCGCCGGTGGAGGTGACATGCCAAAGCTCGGGCCGGCGAGGCGGCGAGCATGCCGTCGAGCCCGAACCAACCGATGGCGGCTTCCACCACCGCGCGAGAGGAGGGCCAATTGGCCCTCTCTCTCCTCTCTCTCTCTTCGCCACCACCCCGCCGAATGCCTCCCCCGGTGCCTGCGGAGTCTCCGGCCAAGGCTCAGGCCCGGCGAGGTGGCGAGCATGCCGCCGGGCCTGAACCAAGGGATCGACCGGCTGAAATCATCTCTCTGCCTCTCGTGCTCTCTCTCTCTCGCTCTCTCTCTCTCTCTCTCTCTCTCCCGCTCACTTTCTCTCTCTTTCTCTCTCTCTCTCTCCCGCTTGCTTTCTCTCTCTCTGTGTCTCTTTCTCTCTCTCTGCTCGCTCTCTCTTTCTCTCTCTCAATTTCTCTCATCTCCTTCCACTCACCCGCGCGGCACGGTGCTGTGCCGGCGGCACGGCCGGCCACCTTGGCTAGCCGGACCTCCATCGGACGCACGCCTGGCATCGGTGGAGGTGACAGGCCAAAGCTCGGGCCCGGCGAGGCAGCGAGCACACCGCCGGGCCTGAACCAACCAGCGAAAGCCGGTCCGCCACCGCACGAGAGGAGGGCCAATTGGCCCTCTCTCTCCTCTCTCTCTCTCTATCACCACCCCGCTGGATGCCTCCCCCGGCGCCGGCGGAGTCGTCGGACAAATCTCAGGCCCGGCGAGGCGGCGAGCACGCCGCTGGGCCTGAACCAATGGATCGACCGGTTTCCATTGCTTCACTGTCTCCCTCGCTCTCTCTGTCTCTCTGTCTCTCTCTCTCACGCTGTCTCTCTCTCTCTGGATCTCTCTCTCTTCCCGGCTATTTCTCTCTCAGGCTCTCTCTCTCTAGATCAGGGGATTACCTGATAGAAGCGGACGCCAGGATGATGGACTCGGAAACCCATCAGACACGACTCGGGAATCCAAGCGACATACATGGAACTTAAATGTCATAATAACACTAGATGCCACCCCAATTAAATACCGAGAGTTATCCTCCCCACAATTCAATTACCGGGGGTTTACATCAAGTCTTTAAAAAGGTCTTCCAGAGAGCGATATACGGTCTCGGAGTTCCTGGCACCAGATTTCGCGCATCTTCTATTTTTCACCCTTTAGTTGTCTGATTGTCTCATTGCCTGAAAATTATATATATATTGATGTGGCTGATCACCTCCTCTGGATGGCATCATAACGCCCTGCGCAATTTTCGGAATCAAATAATGTGATAACTCGTTTTTGAGATGTTGGAACTCTCGCCCCAGCATCCGGCACCGGCCTCTAGCTCCGGCCTCTGGCTTCAGCTCCAGCCTCTGGCTTCGGCTCCGACCTGTGGCTTCGGCCTCCAACGTTGGCTCCGGCATCCGGCACTGGCCTCTGGCTCCGGCATCGACCTGTGGCTCCGGCCTCCAGCATCGGCTCCGGCATCCGGCACCAGCCTCCAGCTCCGGCCTTCAGCTCCAGCCTCTGGCTCCGGCACCGGCCTGTGGCTCCGGCCTCCAGCGTCGGCTCCGGCATCCGGCTCCGGCCTCCAGCTCCGGCCTTTGGCTCCGGCCTCCAGCGTCGGCTCCGGTATCCAGCTTCGGCCTCCAGTTCCAGCCTCCGGCTTCGGTATCTGGCTCCAGCCTTCGGCTTCGGCTCCAACTTTTACTTGGTGCCTTATTTTTCTAAGTACACTAAAGCCCATCTCAGGTATCGGACCCGAGATTCGATACATCCATTACCGCATATCTCGCTCACCAAAATCATGGGCAAATACTAGCACGCCCCGCAGTTGCCGACATACGCAGCATCCATTCAGCAATGGCTCACCCACCTGCCATTCGCAGAAGCTCATCCTAACAAGGAAGATTCGACGGTTCCAACGGAACGAGAAAAAAGGAACCCCCTAGACAGGTATAAAAAGAGGACCCCGAGCTCAGGGCGGGGGATCCTCTCTTCTTCTCTAAAAAAGAAAAGATCCATACATAACACATTCATGTTCTACAAGCTCACTGACTTGAGCGTCGGAGGGTCCTCGCCAGAACCATTGGCCCGGGGACTTCTTGCAGGTTTTCGAAGCAAAAAGGCGACCTTTCCACCTCCTTGGAGGCCCCCGAAGATCTTAGCACGCTCAACGCTCATCACAAGTGACTTGGCAGCATTAGATTGGCGTGCCAGGAAGGGGCCACACACGCAGGAGGCAAAAATTCTCCCTGTGACCCCGCTGCTTCTGCAAGGAAGATGATGGTGACAATGTGAGCTCAGGAAGCCTCCACCAGCCATGCTGCGGAATGCCTTCCATGGGCTAAGCAATCGGAGGCCAACCTCCGTGCTCCGCCCCTGCACAGATGAACCAGTCTGATCAACTTGATGTTCTAGCTCATCAGGTACATGACCTAATGACGGTGGTGCGGGGATTGCAGGAACACTGCTTTGCCACCACACCTCAGCCCCCTCTGCCTCACGAAGGGGGGCATGGAGCAAATCAATCTCATCGAGGTGGGACTCCACCTGAGGCCTCCCACCACTTGCCCCCTTAACCTCGTCGCCAAGAGGCTTCAAAGCGACGGCGGTCTCTCTCCCACTATTCTGATCGTTCTCATCGGCGGCCGGGCGAGAAGGAGCCAAGACGGGTGTACTCCCTACATTGGCAGTCTTCCCCGGCTTCATCTTCTGACTCCTCTAAAGATGATACCAACAGGAGGACCACTCGTTGGGCTGAACAGCGGCTCGATGAGTATCATCAACGGTTGGAGGAGCTTAGTTGCCGGATCGCCAACCCTCACGGGATGGACTACGATCACCATCCCCCGCTCTCCCGCCGTATCATGGAGGAGCCAGTTCTGCCCCGGTTCCGTCTCCCCCAGTTGGACCCATATGACGGCACGATAGACCCTTTGGACCACTTGGAGAACTACAAGGTTCTCATGCAAGTCCAGGGAGCGACAGACTCCCTCCTGTGTGTCGCCTTTCCTGCCGCTCTTCGTAAGGCGGCACGTGCATGGTATTCTCGCCTGCCACCGCGCAGCATCAATTCCTTCCGACAGCTCGAGCGATCTTTTCTGGCCCACTTTGATGCGTGCCGAAAGATCCCACGAGTGGCTGATAGCTTATTCGCTGTCCAACAAAGGAGTGGCAAAACCCTGAAGGACTTCATTGCTCGGTTCAAGGAGGTGCGCTGGAGGTGTATAATTTGGATGATTCTATAGCCACTTTGGCACTAAAGCGAGGACTTCGTCTTTCTAGATTCGCCTACTCCTTGGATAAGAAGCCTCCTAGCTCCTATGCGAGCTTCTAAGCGGGCGCAGAAATACTTTTGCACCGATGAAGCAGACTCTTCTAGGAGGGAGGCTGATAAGAGTTCCAGCAAAAAATCGGCATCCACGGAGCCTGCTAGATCACGGTCCCGGAAGCCTGAGCCTCCCCATCGCTCAGACATCGGCCTCAGACGCTTGTTCCCAAGGAGAAGTTTACCCCCCTCCTGGCTCCGATATCTCACATTCTACTAGAAATCGAGGAGGAGCCCTACTTTTGACGTCCACCTCCCATGAAGTCAGGGACCCCCGCAGCAAAGAACTTTACTGCCGGTATCACCGAGACTATGTCATGACACTGAGGACTGCCGCCATTTGAAGAAGGCCATTGAAGAGCTTGTCCAGCAGGGTCACCTGGCAAGTTCGTTCGAAAAGGAAACCTTCCTGCTTTGGGTTCATCGGCGCCTCCTGCGCTTCAGACCGGCATCGACAATGCCCCTACGGAAAAGACAATCGCCATGATTTTCTAGGGGGCAGGCAGCAGCTCGAAAAGATGATGAGAGGGGATAGATTCTGTAATTACTTTCTTTAGGAAGGACTTAGATGGGTGGTTAATAAGCATGACGACGACGTCGTCGTGTCCATGACCATAGCCAAACATCCTATAAAAAGAATTTTAGTGGATAGTGGAAGTTCTATGGATGTTTTGAGCTACGAGGCTTTTGTTCGGATGAACCTGTCAAACTCCTTCCTTTGACCCATCGCCACGCCTTTGATGGGCTTTACTGGAGATTCTATGAGCATCGAAGGGGAGATCGCCCTCCCTGTCATGGCTGGGACTCCTCCGCATCAAAGTACGGTAGTCATAAATTTCCTGGTGGTCCGGGTCCCGTTGGCTTACAACGCTATCCTAGGAAGGCCGGGCTTGAATTTGCTGGATGCCATCATCTCCACCAAGAGATTGTTGGTGAGGTTTCCCACCGACGAAGGGGTCAGAGAAATGAAGGGAGAGCAAAGCCCGCCACCGCTTTGCTGCCACTTATCTCCCAGTCCACTGGAGGCGGCGTCGGTAGTAGCCTCTGAGCCACTTGACCCCCGAGAATTGGGAAGGAGAGGAGAGCCAGCCGAGCACCTTCTGACCTTCCCCTTGGGGAAGGACCGATGAGGACCGTCCAGGTTGGAGCGCTGCTTCCAGAAGAGGCGCACGATCGGCTCCTCACCTTCCTGCGTACCAACGCCGACATCTTTGCATGGTCGTCATCAAACATGCCAGGCATCCCTGGGAGATGATCACCCATCGGCTCAACCTCAAGCCAGAGTGCCGGCCGGTCCGACAGAAGAAAAGGAGCTTTGCTCCGAACAGACAGAAAGCTATCGATGAGGAAGTCCGTAAGCTGGTGGCTACATGCCACATTAGGAAAGTTCACTACCCCGAATGGTTGGCCAACGTTGTGATGGTCCATAAGACTAATGGGAGCTGGAGGATGTGCGTAGACTTCACCGACCTCAACAAAGCATGCCCCAAGGATAGCTTCCCATTGCCTCGGATCGATCAACTGGTGGACGCTACATCTGGCCATGAGACCCTTAATTTTATGGATGCCTTCTCTGGGTACAACCAAATCAGGATGAACCCGGTGGATGAGGAAGCTACCTCCTTCATAACTGAGAAGGGGTTGTACTGCTACAAGTAATGCCGTTCGGGCTAAAGAACGCGGGGGCCACTTACCAAAGGCTAATGAACAAAGTCTTCGAAGACCAGATATGATGCAATATGGAGGTATATATGGACAACATGCTGATAGAAAGTGTCCACGCCACCAGCCATATCGCCAACCTAACAGAGCCCTTCGACAACCTTTCGCTGATACCAGATGAGGCTGAACCCACGCAAATGCACCTTTGGGGTGACAGCCGGAAAGTTCTTGTTTTATGGTAACACGACGAGGAATCGAGGCGAACCCTGATAAAGTTCAAGCCATCTTGGACATGAGGTCTCCCACCAATAAGAAGGAAGTGCAGCGCTGACGAAAGGGTGGCGGCCTTGAGCCGTTTTCTATCCAAGTCCGCTGAGAGGTGTCTGCCTTTCTTCAAGGTGCTTCGTAGGGCCAATGGATTCAAATGGATGAAAGGGTGTCAGAAGGCCTTCAGGGGTTGAAAGAATTCCTATCACCCCGCCACTGCTGTCCAAGCCAACGGGTGGAGAAGAACTCCTTCTATACCTCACGGCTTCTTCTGAAGCCGTCAGTTTCGTGCTGGTCTGCATGGATACCAACGACACACAAAAGCCGGTGTATTACACTAGCAAGGTGCCCCACGATGCGGAGACCAGGTACTCAAAGATTGAGAAGATTATCTTCACATTGATCGTGTCTACCTAGCGCCTCCGACCATATTTTCAAGCTCATCCAATCGTAGTGGTTACGGACCAACCTCTCAAGGCGATTCTCACTCGCTCAGACACTTCGGGCTGATTGGCGAAGTGGGCGCTTAAGCTGGGGGAATTTGATATATCTTTCCATCCTCGGTCAGCCATGAAATCCCAGGTCTGGTAGATTTCTTGGTCGAATGCACCTAAGGCGAGGAGCAACCCGAAGAGGCCCCTGCAAACCCCTCAACTCCTAGAGCCGGAGAGGATGAATGGATCCTTCATGTGGACGGGGCATCAAATTCTCAAGGGAGCGGAGCGGGCCTCATCCTGGCCAACTCGGATGGAGTTGTAAGAGTGCGCACTCCGCTTTCTCTTTCCAACAACCAATAATCAAGCGGAGTATGAAGCCCTACTGTCTGGAATAAGATTAGCCCGAGAGCTCGAGGTGAAGCGCCTTAGAGCATTCACTGACTCCTAGCTGGTCACTGACCAAATCACAGGGGAGTATGAAGCGTGGGATCCTATCATGTCCTGCTACTTGAGCATGGTGCAGTTGCAAGCTTCTCTCTTAACATATTTCAATGTTAGCTACATTCCTCGAGGGGAAAATGCTAGGGCAGACGCCTTGTCCCATCTTGCCACTTCAGCCGACGGGATGTTGGGAAGAGCTTATATAAAGCACCTGATTGCCCCAAGTATCGAAGCAACAGGAGAAGCCCTACCAGTTGAGCAAGAGCCTTCCTTGATGGATGCTTATATCCAGTACCTTACCAATGGTACCCTCCCTGAAGACCCGGCCGAGGCCAGGCAGCTCAAAAGACAGACCCTAAAGTTTTTTATAATGGAAGAAAAAGTCTATCGAAGGTCATTCTCATACCCAGTCCTCAAGTGCGTTGGCCCCACAGAAGCGGATTATATCCTACGGGAGATACATGAAGGCATATGCGGAAGTCATCTGGGGGCAGAGCTCTGGCGTACAAAGCCTTGCAGCAGGGATATTACTGGCTGACAATGAAGGAGGATGCGTCCGAGCTTGTCAAGAGGTGTGACAGTTGCCAACGTCATGCCAATATCCAACGCCAACCGATGTCCCAGCTGACCCCCTAACTGCACCTTGGCCCTTTTTCCAGTGGGGTATGGACATCCTAGGACCATTTCCTTCAGCCTTCGGTCAGCGCAAATTCCTATTGGTAGCCGTTGATCATTTCACCAAGTGGATCGAAGCTGAAG
The DNA here is from genome assembly GCA_900491605.1 of Calamus simplicifolius. Classification (NCBI taxonomy): domain Eukaryota; kingdom Viridiplantae; phylum Streptophyta; class Magnoliopsida; order Arecales; family Arecaceae; genus Calamus; species Calamus simplicifolius. The sequence goes on from UESW01001395.1 coordinate 417,862, forward strand.
CACTCGCCAAGAGGGCAAGGTGAGATCCTTCTTTTGGAAGTCTATAGTGTGCCAGTTCGGGCTGCCGCACACCCTCGTCACTGATAACGGCCGATAATTTGACAATGCGACCTTTCGGAAATTCTGTACTGGGCTGGGCATTCGTCAATGATTCACCTCTATGGGGCACCCCTAGACTAATGGCGCAGCCGAAGTGACCAATCGCATTATTCTCCAAGGACTCAGGGTCCGGCTAGATAACTGTAAAGGACATTGGGTGGAAGAGCTCCCCAGTGTATTGTGGGCCTACCAGAACGCCACGAGCCCCCACCGGAGAAACTCCTTTCAGCCTAGTTTTCGGGTCCGAGGCCGTCATTCCTGTGGAGATAGGTGTCCCAGCCCCTGGACAGAGTTATACAGAGAAGAGGACAACCCAAGTCAGCTGCGGGCTAACCTCGACCTAGTGGAAGAATTGCGAGACCAAGCGCAACTCCGCATGGCGGCCTTCTGTCAGTGGGCGGTCAGATAGTACAATGCCCGGGTAGTCTAAGACATTTTGCCCTGGAGACCTAGTCCTACGACTAGCTAAAATATCAAAGCCGACGGAAGGAGGCAAGCTAGCACAAAATGGAAGGACCCTATCGTGTCACAGAGGTGCTTCATCACGGGGCATACAAAGTTGAGGGACTAGACGGGAAACCTCTCCCCCGCACTTGAAAGGCAGACAACCTACGTCGGTACTATCAGTAGTTTGCTAACTCCCTTAATTTGAACCTGCTTGCTAAAGTGCTATTCAAAGTATTCTCATTGCTATGTTTTCGAATGATCTTACTTCTCACTAAAGCCCGGCCCTGCGTCGGCACCTTAAGCCCAGCTCCGCATCGGCACAAAAGCCCGGCTCCGCATCGGCACAAAAGCCCGGCTCCGCGTCGGCACCTCAAAGCTCAGCTCCACGTCGACACTAAAGCCCGGCTCCGCATCGACACCATAAGCCCGGCTGTGCGTCGGCACTCAAAGCCCGGCTCTGAGTCGACACTAAAGCCCGACTCCGCGTCGGCACTAAAGTCTGGCTCCGCATCGGCACCTTAAGCCCGGCTCCGCGTCGGCACTAAAGCCAGGCTCCGCATCGGCACCTTAAGCCAGGCTCCGCGTCGGCACTAAAGCCCGGCTCCGCGTCGGTACCTTAAGCCCGGCTCCACGTCGGCACCTTAAGCCCGACTCCGCGTCAGCACCTAAAGCCCGACTCCATATCGGCACCTTAAGCTCGGCTCCGCGTTGGCACCTTAAGCCTGGCTCTGTGTCGGCACCTAAAGCCCGGCTCCACGTCGGCACTAAAGCCCGACTCTGCATCGGCACCTTAAGCCTGGCTCCGCGTCGGCACTTAAAGCCCGACTCCGCGTCGGCACTAAAGCTCGGCTCCGCGTCGGCACTTTAAGCCCAGCTCCGCATCGGCACTAAAGCCCGGCTCTACGTCGGCACCTTAAGCCCGGCTCTGCATCGGCACTTAAAGCCCGGCTTCGCGTCGGCACTTAAAGCCCGGCTCCATGTCGGCACCTTAAGCCCGACTCCGCATTGGCACTCAAAGCCCGGCTCCGCGTCGGCACTCTACTCAATCTCGTGTTAGCATTTAGCGACTCCGCATCGGCACAAGTGTGGTCCTACACTAGCGATTGTTCGACCTTCGTGTCAGCAACTAAGACTGATCGCATATCAGTTCTCTAATTGATTTTCTAACCATGTCCCTAGACAAAGAATCATGTTGTAGTTCTTTGGCCATAGGTTTTTGGTTCGCGTCAACTCATACACCAGAAGACTCGACTATGATCCATGACATAAGCATTACGGATCAAGGGATTCATTAATAGCCAAAATTTACAAAATTGCTGATTTAAATCAGACTTGATGCAATACAATGAAAGTGAAAGAGACTAGGGATCACTCAGAGCTAAGTTGTCATCCTCGAGGAATTCGTCTGGCTCCAACCCCTCGATCCCTCGAGGCCGTAGAGCTTTTGGATCTTCTCCTTGCAGTCCTGGAAGCCGCCTTCGTATGCAAATGCCGTCGATTCGGCCAATTCCCTACTAAAGGCACTAGACTTTCTGAAGTCTTCTACAGCCTTAGTGGCTCTCTTCTCCGCCTCGGAGGCTTTCTGCTTGGCCTCCACAACCTTCTTCTCGGCCTCCGCGATCTTCTTCTCGGCCTTCACGATATTCTTCTCGGCCTCGGTGGTCTTCTTTTCAGCTTCGGTCACCGCTACCTTCAGGTCTGCAATCTTGGCATCAGAATGGCGGGCGATCTCCTCTGCATTCTTAGCCCTCTCTTCGGCCACACCTATTTCAATGGTGGCGGAGTGTAATCGGTTCTTCAACATGTACACTTCCGACTCTATCATCTCCAATTTTTCTTCTATCATCCTTTGTTTCTCTTCGGCCACCTGAGCATTATCCAGCTCATTGGCCACCTAACGCTGGGCAATTTCTAGGGCCTCTTCTGCCTTCTTGGCTCTTAGCCGGATGGCTTCAGCTTCGCCCCTTAGCGCCCGAGCCGTCTCTGCTCGGGTATCCTCCAGAGCCATCTCCGCCCTCTCTGCCCTAGCCCGGAGTGCTTGCATCTCCTCCAACAATTGATCGAGAGCGGCATCGGCCTGGGCCCAAAGGTCCCTCATGGCAGTCATGGAATTTAACGCTTGGGCAGAATGTCTAGGTTAGACGAAGAAAACAGTCTAAAAAAAAAAGAAGAGAAGAAAAAATTGAGAATAGAACAAAGCTTACCCAGAGATGTGCCACAGATGCCTCTCGGAAGAATGTGGCCCTCCCTTGATGTCGGAGAAATCCTTGCAGCTCAGGCATGGACACTTGGTCCAATGTTCGCTCGGCCCAGTGACTGTAGTGCACCAGAATTGACTGGAAGGAAGGATCGACACCACTCCCTCTGCTGACTTGGGAGCCGCGTATGAGGACTCCGCCTCCAATTCTGCTGCCTTCGTCACCTCTGCTGGTGGGGGCGCCTCGGTTGTCGCCCCTTTGGGAGGTAAGGCGGCTTCTGGAGTTGGTTTTGCAGTTGAATGGGCTGGCTTCGCTTCGACGGCTTCGGACGGGGGTGACGGTGCTTTAACAGCTCGCTCCAGAGAGGGATTGAGCAGAATAATGGGAGGGGGAGCCGGTGCTGGTGAGGAAAATCCTTTCCTCTCGCCTCGCTCCGCCCTAATTCCTCGCTGGCCTCGGCCCTTACCGCTTCATTCCTTACGGCCTCGTCAGCTTGGGATCCTGCCGCCTCGTGCCCATGCGAGGGCTCCACAACCTCGGCCCTTCCAGCGTCGGCCCTTCCAACATCGGCCCTCCTGGTAATCTTGGCGATGACCCTCCTCTCGGCAGGGGCCCCATTCTCCTTTGCTTTTCGCTTCCTCGTAACAGCTTGCCTGATCTCACGAAGTGACGGTGCCATTCCTATATCAAAAAATAAGAAGGAAGGGAGTTTAAAAAAAAGAAGAATAATAATAAGAAAGAAGAAGAGAGGAAGAGGTGAGTAATCAAGTGCTCACCACTGGATGGAATAAGGCCGGCGAGACGGAGGTTTTCTTCGGTCAGGAGCTGATTGCACCGAGGGATATCGGCAGTCAGAAGCTGCCCAAATGCCATTCGATCCCTCGGAAGGATGGAAGAATCCCTATTGGCATCAGTATTTGGTGTTCCCTAGTTTCCACTCACCCCCTCGACATTGGCAAAAAAGAACTTATTTTTCCACCCTTTGATAGAGGTGGGAAGATACAATTTGAGGATCCTAGTGGGTCTAGGGGTAAAGGACCCCCAACCCGCTTGCTTGTGGAGGGTATAGAAACTACGAAATAAGGAGATGCTAACTTCTATACCTTGCAGGTGACAAAGAGTCATAAAGCCGACGATGGTTCGGATGGAGTTAGGGACTAACTGGGAGGGTGTTAAAGAATATCTATATAGAAGGTTGAGGATAAAAGGGTGAATGGGTAATCGAAGTCCCGCCTTAAAGAAAGCTCCGTACAAGGCAACCCTTCCGGGACGGGAAGATGTTATCCTATTATTAGGAGCGGGGTAGGACATACGTAGATTAGGAGGAAAATTGTACTTGGCTCCGAGGTTCACTATGTCTTGAGCAGACATAGTGGAGGCGGTCCATTCGGGGGACTCCTTGACAGTGCTAGAGGGACCGGCGACGGTCGGACGGCGCCGAGGGGGGCCCGTCCAACGGCCGGATGGTTCCCAACTATGGGATGTCCGATCGTTCGCCGCCGTTCTAAGGAAGCATGGTCGGAAGATGAAGTGGTCCACTAAGTCGGTGAGGAAGCAGAAGGTTGGGAAGGAACAGGGGAGCGATCCCCATAATCAGAAATAGAGCAAGAAGGTGAAGAAGCCATGAGAACTAACCTGAAAAGCTCGAACTGGGATTGAAGGAGGAGCACGGGGGGAACGGAAACATGAGATAAACAAACGCTTGCAGATTCAACGTAGGAGGTTGCAACGTGAGAAAAGGTAAAGATTGGAGGATAAGAACGATCTTTTCCTTTTATAACCCCATTTCAAATCATCCCGCGGTTGTCCGATCTGGCCATGTATCCGCTTTCCACTGGAAACCGCTTCGACAGCCCCTCAGCACGAGAAATGCGAAAAACACCGCCAATAAAGAGGTGGCGGTGACATTACCGCAATGATGAGCTCACCTTTTTACAACTTCTCGCCCGAGGAAAATCTTTCCCAATCCCAACAGCCTGAATGGATGAAATAATGGTACGGAGATCAGCCATCTGGTGGATATTAATACCCCTTTCGCTGGCAACTGTACGCCCACCCATCTCAGGGTGGGGGGCATCTGATGTGGCTGATCACCTCCTCTGGGCAGCATCACAATGCCCTGTGCAATTTTCGGAATCAAATGATGTGATAACTCATTTTTGGGATGTTGGAACTCTCACCCTGGCATTCGGCACCGGCCTCTAGCTTTAGCTCCAGCCTCTAGCTCCGGCACCGGCTTGTGGCTCTGGCCTCCAGCGTCTGCTCCGGCATCCGGCACCAGCCTGTAGCTCCGGCCTCCAGCATCAGCTCCGGCATCCGGCACCGGCCTCCAGCTCCGGCCTTCAGCTCCAGCCTCTGGCTCTGGCACCGGCTTCTGGCTCCGGCCTCCAGCGTCGGCTCTGGCATCCGGCTCCGGCCTCCAGCGTTGGCTCCGGTATCTGGCTCCGGCCTCCAGCTCCGGCCTTTGGCTCTGGCCTCCAGCGTCGGCTCCGGCATCTGGCTCCGGCCTCCAGCGCCGGCCTTTGGCTTCGGCCTCTGGCTCCGGCTCCGACCCCGGCCTCCGGCTTTGGTATCCGGCTTCGGCCTCCAGCTCCGGCCTTTGGCTCCATCCTTCAGCGTCAGCTCCGGCATCCGGCTCCGGCCTCCAGCGCCGACCTTTGGCTTCGGCCTCTAGCTCCGGCTCTGACCCCGGCCTTCGGCTTTGGTATCTGGCTCCGGCCTCCGGCTTCGGCTCCGACTTTAACTTGATGCCTTATTTTCCTAAGTACACTAAAGCCTACCTCAGGTATCGGACCCCGAGATTTGAGACATCCATTACCGCGTATCTCGCTCACCGAAATCACGGGCAAATACTAGCACGCCCCGCAGTTGCCGACATACGTGGCGTCCATTCAGCAACGGCTCACCCACCTGCCGTTCGCGGAAGCTCATCCTAACAAGGAAGATTCGACGGTTCCAATGGAACGAGAAAAAAGGAACCCCCTAAACAGGTATAAAAAGAGGACCCCGAGCTCAGGGCAGAGGATCCTCTCTTCTTCTCTCAAAAAGAAAAGACCCACACATAACACATTCTATTCTACAAGCTCACTGACTTGAGCGTCGGAGGGTCCTCGCCGGAACCACCGGCCTGAGGACTTCTTGCAGGTTTTCAGAGGAAGAACCACCGGCCTGAGGACTTCTTGCAGGTTTTCAGAGGAAGAAGGCGACCTTTCCACCTCCTTGGAGGCCCCCAAAGATCTCAGCACGCCCAGCGCTCATCATAAGTGACTTGGCAGCATCTATGAGTCTATATATATATACTCATAGTGTTAATACTCCAAAAATACTATCTTACTTGTGTAAAAATGTTATCAATGTAGATATGGCTTATTTATAACATTTTAACACTATTCTTAGATAAATGCATATATTCTTCTCTTTTTCAGTACATAATAATAATAATAATAATAATAATAATAATAATAATAATAATAATAATAATAGAAATGTGAAATACTTAATGCTCTTGATTAGCTGCTCAAAGTTTAGCTCACCGGACCCAATAGTTGGCCTGGTGTTTGAGCAAAGAAGATATATTTTGATTAAAAACTGAAACAAAGTAATGCATTCACATGTATTTTTTATTTTTAAAATACTTTTGCAGTGAATTGGATGGTTTGGCCAGCTCGTTCCTTCTTCTTTTTCTTTTTTTTCTTTTTTATATAAGCATATGATCATATTAATTTAGTACGAGTTAGCCCAAATAGATCAAAAAATAAAATTTGATTAAATACAAAAGGACAAAGGTTATCATGTTTCCAAATCTAAATCGCAAAATGATAAGCCACTGAGATCGCAATCCAACCAGCTCGTTCTTTGAAAGCAAGTATTTTTTTAAAAATAGTTGGCCAGCTCATTCCTTTATTTTTATTTTTTTATCTCAACAAAGTTTATGATCTTGGTAAATTACAAGGTGCAAGGTAATCAAAAAACTTATTTGGAAAGGAGTCTATCTTGGGACCATGTTTCTCATTTGTGTTTGCTTATGATTTTCTAATTTTAAAGATATTTTCAAAATTCATTTAATTTAACAAATTTAAATATTAAAAAAAACTTTTAATCTTAATCAATGATTTATTTTTTAGTTATAAATTGTTTACATTAAGGATTTTTTTATGTAATTGTATTAAATTTTTTCTTAAATAATTAGGGTTTTAATCCTATATAATACGTAATAGTTCTTTTGGTTTTTCAACAGTGCAATAATATTATTGGTTCTTTTTATTTAGAGATTTAACCTCCCTAAAATGGTTATCAGGTTTAATTCCATCGAAGCGGTTATTTAGAGATGTGATCCCTCATTACAGTTATTCCAAATCTTCTATTTTATCAATTGTTGCTATCAGGGTTCGCAATAGTTGATATTAGAGCTTAAAGTCGATAACCTGATACTCTTTTATCCTTCAACTTATTTCTTTTTTTTTCAACTACAAAAACCCTAGTATTGAGAAGAAAAAAAAATTTCTTTCTTGCTTCTTGTTGCTACTCCCAAAACCCATCTAGCTCCTATCTTAAAAGAAAAAGAAACCACAATTACCTTATTTTCTATTTTTTTCCATCTAAAACAAATCTAGTGGGGGAGGGGGAGAGTGAGAGTAAATAAAAAAAGAAGGGGGAAGAGAAAGTTGGAAAAAAAAGAGAAAAAAAAGAGAAAAAGAGAGAAGTAAAAAAGAAAGAGAAAATTTTTTTTTCTTATTTTTAAAAAGATTTGTTGCTAAAAACCTGCAAAGATATGGTCGAGAAAACCTGTTTACAATAGTAGAGAAGCATGTAGAAGGTGATATAAAAAATTTCTTAAAAATGATAAAAGTTTCTGTATCTGAGCTATGCGAATTTATTGATCACCTATGAAATCTACTAAAAAATTGCTAAATTAATTGATATTGTGGCTGCTTTAAAAAGGATGATAGTAGACATGGCAAAGAAGAAATTGGAAGGATTTTTTAGTAATATTTATCCAGATTATCATGTTTAATAGCATGAAATTAATTTTTGTACAAAAATAAAAGTAATCAAATCACAAACCATCCATTTGGAGTTTCCTAAAATTCGATAGAGATGATCCTAATAGATGAATTTATTGGATGAAAAAGTTCTTCAAGCACAATCTTATTCTTGAAGACCAAAATGATATAATAGTTTTTTTTTCATCTTAAAAAAGAAAATTACAGTGGCATCAAAGGATGGGAAAAGCCGAGGCAAGATTTTATGAAAGAAATTTGTAGTAGAACTCTGCACTCGTTTCAACCCAAGTGCCTATAAAATTTCACTAAGGAGTCTATCAAGTTGCATTAGACAGCTATAATATATGAGTATCAATCTTTTTGAGCAACTCACTAATTGTACTACATGGTTGACCGAGGAGTTTTTTGTGAGTTTCTTCGTGAGTGGATTAAAGGAAGAAATCAAGCATAATAAAATATGTTTAATATTCCGATCTATTAATATGATCGAGGCTATTTGATTGGCAAGACCCAAGAAAAAATAGCTGCTTACTCTATGCAAGCCCAAGGCGAATCAACCTATAGCAACCACTTCAGTTCCTACTAAAGATTCTATATCTCTTTTTACTCCAATCAAAAGATTAACATCAACAGAAGCAAAAGAAATAAAGAAAAAAGGGCTGTGCTTTAACTGCGATGAGAATTAAAATCATGCCATTATTACAAAACTAAGCAATTATTTCTTATTAATGATGATAATAGTATATTGAAAATAGCGTCAAACAAAAACTATGAGAAGTAGTTAGATAATTTACCTCCAAAAATTTTTATGCAAGTTAGAGTAAAGAAAAAATTAAAGAAGTAGCCTCACAATTTTATTAATCTAGAACTAATCAAGCATCTTAATATTCAATAGTTAAACAATAAATTTATAGGTGTCATAGTAACAGGTGGTGCTTGCATACAAGTTCGTATATGTGATAATCTTCTTATATCTATATAAGATCTTAAATTCACATCAAATTTTTATATTTTACCTCTTAAAAGATGTGACGTGGTTCTTATAACACATTGGTTTCACACCTTAAAATCAATTTTATAGAGATTCTCTAAGCTTTTTATGCAATTTAAGATTAAAGGTAAAATATACACATAAAGGATTTAAAAATCTGTCAATAAAAACTTTCAATAGTCATGTCATGGAAAAGACAGCACTAAAAAAAGACTATGCTATATACTTGTATATAGCAAAGGGAGGCAAATTAGCTCTTTATGAATCAAGCAATTGGAATCAACCGAATAGTTATTCTGCAATATTATCTGAATATTCTACTCAAATCTCTTTATTAAACCCAAAAATAAGCTCGAAGCTCGATAAACATGTTATCTATCATTCCTCAACATCTTCGAGTTCGATTTAGACAGTGACTGCAAGTTACTAATTTTTTTTTTTGATAGTTTTAAAGCTAAATTTTATTCTATTACTAGCTTTTTATTTTCTCTACAACATTAAGGAAAAGATTAATTTTAAAGGATAAAATGATAGAATTTTTTAATTTTAAAAATCTTTTTAAATTAATATATTTTTTTAATTTTAAGAATCAAGATATTAAGAAATTTTTTTTACCATGGACAATAATTTATTTATGCTATATCAAAAAATTTGGTTTAAATAATTATATTAATTTTTTTAAATGATTAGAGTTTTAAACTTATAAACATATAGCATTTAATTTTTTTTAATGATGAGATTATTTTTTTATTTTTTTTATTTTTGGGTAAGGTTCAGCTTAATTTTTTCGAAAAAATTACTTGAAGGAATGGTTCCCTCGGAGCGGTCGTAGCTATCTCAAATCTTCCATTTTATCGATAGTTATGAAACAGCATTATTTTGGTGCCAGTCTCCCGTCCGACCTCTCTGCGAGCTAATCCTCCTCTCATCAGCCATGGGCCACTGCATCGGAACCCTAGGCCGGCGGACGGCGGAGATTCCTCCGCCATCTCGTCCACTCTGTTACCAGTTCTCTTTTATAACCATCCACCCGTTTGGGATTACGGGGGTATGCGTAGATTGGAAAACAGAAATCAAGCGGCCAAGGTTAGGACTTTTTCTGATATCTTCTTCATTCAATTCAATCGCCCAAAATCACGGATATCTTCAATTATTTTGCTTTTTGGTGCGTCTCTTTCGCATGATTCTCGATCTCAATCTTTGATGGTAGTGATAATCTTTTAATTTTAGTGCTCCAAATATTTAATTATAACAGCCATGACTTTGTCGTAAAGTCTCGTGGTCTTTGTTTCTTTGATCTGAAACCACGCGCTTTGAAGAACTGGCACCCCGAAGCAACGTGCAAGCACCAAGCACGTCTCTCTCCGCTCTGCATATTGATTTCTCGTGGAAGTTGAATGGATTTTGGGCGTTGAACCTTATTACACAAGAAAATGGTGTTGACCTTCACATTAAACTACTCACCTTGCGTTAAAGATCGCTTCTTGTTTTCTAATTTGTACTATGTGGCTTAATGTAATATAATCAATTTATTAAGAGAGATGTGCATTTCGTCCACCTTTTTTCTTAGTTAATAGTCATGACATGCTGATATTTTGATGAATTCCTTTGAGAAAATGCAATTGAAATGATGGGATCTAAAACCTAAAAGCATCATTAGTGAGCTTACAATCTCTTCTTGTCTCTCAAGCAGATGGTAGAATATCTTAGCCTGCAATTTCCGAGGAATTTCTGATTGTACCCTCGGTCTACTTTTAAATGGGAGAGTATGGTACGCAACCTATATTGGCTTACATATTTTCTTATATTGATTGAATGTGTTGACTTCTAGATTGGATTCTCAAGTCTTCTTTCGTTCTTTCTTTAACCCCGCTGGACTTCTTCAGAATAGTCCAGCACCTCAAAAGGATCCCGTGTATATGACACCCTTGCCTTCACTGTGTTGTTTAAACTTCAAAGCAAACCCATTGACCATATGAAACTTTGGAATCATTTAGACATTTGGGGCAGTTAGGATCTTGGAACCAATAGTTGAGACCGGTAGCTGTTGGCATGAGAGTGAAACTTCATGGCTTGGTTTAAAATCTAGGGGGACAACTACAATAATCTCATAACCCTACATTAAGTCTCAGCTTCTCTATAGGCTCCGAAGCTTAAGATGAAGATCTATATCCATCTCTCCATTCTCCTTTTGTTGCTAAGCCTTGGGCTAGAATGCGTTGGGGCTTATGGCAGCACTTCTAACTCATCAACCACTATTGATGTTGGTGTCATTTGGAAATGGGCTCTTGGCTTGGGAACATAAGTTGGAGCTGCATCTCAATGGCGAGAGAAGTCTTCTATGCGGCACACCCCAACTTCAGCACAAGATTGGTCCTCCACTTGAGGAACTCAGGGGATGACGCTGTAGCTGCTGCAGCTGCTGGTATGCCTTTCTTTCACATGATGGTTGGACTGGCAGCAGATAGGAGGTTCTTCATTAAATTCTTCCTGTTTTGTTTCATGACTATGTGATGATTCAGGCAAACAGGTCGACTCTTCCTTGTTATATAGATTTTATGCAATCAGCATGCATACTTTATAAACTTATAGTGGAAAGGGAATCAAAATTCAGCAAGTTTTCCCAAAAGGAATTAGGGTACTTATGTTAGTGTGTGCTCTAAATCCAATCAGATTAGATGCTAGTTTATACATATTTCTTTATAAATGCAAATCAAATATTATAGGTTTTTTTTATCTATCTAGGCATTTTTTCTTATATATATATATTATATTTTACCTATGAGATAAAATCTAAAAGAATGTGAACTGTGCATATGGAATTTGTAATAGAGATTACAAATTGTGAGATCCAAAAATTGCATATTATGGTTCGATTCTTTAAACTTTCCTAGTCGATGCATAGACAGGATTGGACACTGTTAAACACCAATGGGACTAGCACACATTGCATATCTTTACTCTTGTGGTAAGCAGCTGATCTCATAAGCTGAAGTATGGAGATACTTGGATAGGTGTGTGGATGTTCGTTATTGTAATGATGCATTGGATGACCCACACAGAGATCCCATATGAATATTCTATATAGTGTCGATGGTTGATTTTTAATGACGATGGTGCGAGTGATCCTTTAACTTGAGATCTTCATTGCACCTCATGTGTGGAATCATGCTTTGACAATATGCAAACGTCGCTCTAGCCACGGATGGCAAATATGGTATCGATTGGGTATGACATGAAGCACATGAAGATGGTGTTTGATTAAGATAGGATTCGTCTTCCTTGATAGAAAGGGTTATATCCCACGGCCACTTGATGGATTAAATTGACTGTTAAATCCTTGCAAGGTTGAGTTGGAATTCGAAATGGTTTCGAAGTTCTAATTCATATGAGTCAATTTTTTTGAGATCAAGTAAACAAAGATCAATTACATGGTTGACACATTCCATACCACTGATTGATTTAGGATATGTGACGAAAGGATTGAATCGTACGTTAACCATTCATGGACAGGTATTGATGATCACGTCAACAAAACCCTTAACACTTGGGTGGTCATGATGCTTTACTAGAGGCCGCTCATGATCTATAATCATGAATTCTTTGACTTAATCAAAGAGTTGATTTGATCAAAGAATTGACTTGGACAAAGTATTGATCAGGTCATCCTTAGGGTCAATATTAGGGACACGATTATTACCAACGTGTTAAGGGACCTAATGGGTCACCCGCATTAAGAAGATTTTGGATGAAGTTAAAATGGAAATTAAGTTGGACTTAATTCAAATTAGATGACCAATTAATTAGGATTGGGTTTGACTCAATCTTAATGAGAGAACATGAAATTGATGAATAGGATTCATCATAGAGAAAAGAATTTTGTATTCAAGAGAGAGACCTTTTTGTACATGTGATGTACATATGAAATCCATTAATTAGGCTTGATCCATGTGATGGATGGCTTAGATTAATTGAGATTAATAATATGGTATTTAATTGGGTCCATATGATGGCATGATTTGATTCGTGGAAATCCAATTGAGCCGAGGGTTGAGATCATGCCACGTGGAGGATGGATCCATGCCCATGTGATGGATATGACCCATCTCCAATCCCATGATTTGGGGCGTCATCATGAAGCCAAATGCAAGGTTGTGACGTTGGTTTCATGGGATAACCAATTTTTATTTTTAGGGATGTGGTTTGGTGGTTGGTAATCCTAACATTATCATGATAACAAATATCCTAAATTTGTTAGGATAATTTTTTATTAAGTTTATATGGTTGAATGGTTAGGTCGTTGAAACAAAATCCCTTTTTTATGGAACCATACGACCTCATTTTTATGTATAAAAAGGAGAGAGATACCCCTTTGAGAGATACGCATAACTCCTCTTTTTCTCTCTCTAAAACATCCTTTCTCTCTCTAAAACATCCTTTCTCTCTCTAGAACGTCCCTCTCTTTTGAAGGGCTCTTGAAGGGTTGAAAGCTCCTCTCTCTAGGAAGGCTTTCTCTCTTTTCTTGGTTGATCAAGATTCTTGGTTGATCAAGATTTGATCTTGATCAAGAAATCTTTCCTTTCTTGATTGATCAAGATCAATCAAGAAATATTTTCTTTGATAGATCAAGATTTGATCTTGATCAAGAAATATTTTCTCTCTTGATTGATCAAGGAATTGTTCTCTCTCTCTTGATTTGGGAAATCAATTGAAAAGTAAAAGAGGCGCTAGCACCCCTCGCAAGAAGGTTATCATCCAATCCTGAGAGGACATCATCCAAAGATCTTCGTGTGGATCACCATTAGAGGCCGGACACGTGGACGGCTAGTGGTAAATCGTTTACCGGCTTCATCAAGCTTATCCCCAATAAAGAACATAAGTATGATCTATTATTAAATCATGTGTTATTTTTTGTTAACTGAATCTGATCCCTAAAGATCTTGGGCTTTGGGAATTAAATTCGTATTTATTTTATCTTCCGCTACGTGATATATGAATTTGATTCATATAAAATATACGAAATTCCCTACAACTTAATCCTATTTAATTTCTCAAAACTGAACCTCTTTAGAAAAATTAGGAAATTTCTAGGCACTTGCTAATCACCAAAACAGATTCCACGTCCCTATCCAACACATGCACACAATGATGAAATAAGTTTGCCATGTTAATGACAATGATCTCCAGTTTAGCTAAGAAGTTTTTTTTTCCAAAAAACCCCTGGCATACTGGTACGTTCATGCCCATGAAAGAGTGGGGGTTGCATGCACTGCCAATGGCCTTTTGATCCATAAAAGCAAGGTAGAATGTCTTTATTTTTTCTTCTTTACTTTTTTTAAAGAAGAATAAATCTTAGTTCCAGTTGGTTGATCACCTTCTCTTCATAAATGCAGCTCTTGATCTGATGAAAAACGTTCAGGTGCAAGCTATCATTGGTCCGCAACTTCTCTACAAGCTAAATTTGTGGCAGAACTTGGGACTAAATCTCAGGTTCCCATCATCTCTTTCTCAGCAACATGCCCTTATCTTTCCAGCCCACGAACTCCATACTTCATTCAAGCTGCATTGAATGATTCCACTCAAGCAACAGCCATTGCTGCGCTCATCCAGTCATTTGGATGGAGGGAAGCAATTCCCATACTTGAGAACTCTGACTATGGAATTGGAATTCTATCTTTCCTCGGCGATGCCTTCAAGGGATTAGGTGCCCGGATTCCCTACAGGAGCATGATTTCAGATCCAGGGACTGATGATCAGATCATAGAAGAGCTTCACAACTTGAAAGCCCAGCGAACAAGGGTCTTTGTTGTGCATGTGTCGCAGTCTCTTGCTTACCGACTTTTTTTGAAGGCCAAAGAAGCAGATATGATGAGTGAAGGCTATGCTTGGATCGTGACCTATGGCACCACCGATTACTTGAATTTAATGGATTCCTCCACCATTGATGCTATGCAAGGTGTATTGAGCATAAACCCATACGTACGGAATTCTGAAAAGCTTGGTGATTTCAAATTGAGATGGAAGAAGAGATTCCAGCAGGAAAACCCCAGTGCTAAAGCGGAACAACCGGGGGGTGTCTTTGGGCTATGGGCATACGATACTGTGTGGGCACTAGCAATGGCTGCAGAGAGTGTTGCTGTGGGAGGCTCTAGCTATCAAAAGCCTAACATGGCTAACTCCACAACTGATTTGGAAAGACTAGGATTCTCATCAAATGGTCCGAAACTCCTTAATTTGATATCAAAAACAAAGTTTAGCGGTCTAAGTGGGAGTTTTATTTGGTAAATGGGCAATTGGAATCGACAGGATTTGAGATAGTTAATATAATTGGGAATAGGAGGAAAAGGATTGGATTCTGGACTTCAGCCCATGGAATCTCTAAGAGCATCGATTCTAAGGCTAGTCTTACCGGCATTGTCTGGCCTGAGACTCAATGGTTGTGCCAATGGGTTTAGATTGGCAGGCAAACGGAAAGAAGCTAAGGATTGGCATTCCAGCCATGCCAGGAGTCTCAAGCTATTTTGTTAATCTCCTCACCAACAGAAGTGGAAGTGGGTTCTCCATTGAAGTGTTTGATATGGTGATGGCCTCGCTGCCTTATGTTGTGCCTTACGAGTACATTCCCTATGAGAAGGGAAGTTACGACGATCTTGTCCTCGAGGTCTACCTTCAGGTCAATTCTATCTGCTTTTATTTGAATAATGCTTTGCTTCATCTTGCTTATGTGTCAATCAAATTCATTTTGTTTTATTCTACTGGCATTCCAATTTATTCAATGTGACAAAAATTTGGATGACAGAATTTGGATGCTGTGGTGGGGATGTGTCAATCTCGCCAAACCGGTCCTTGTATGTGGATTTTACGATACCTTACTCAGACGTTGGGATCTCTATGGTGGTGCCAATCAAGGATGACCGGAAGAGTGCGTGGATCTTCTTTAAACCACTAACAACAAGCCTTTGGTTAGCAAGTGGAGCATTCTTCATCTTCACAGGGTTTGTTGTCTGGGCTTTGGAACATAGCATCAATGAAGAGTTCAGGGGACCTCTGCTCGGTCAAGTTGGCACCATCTTCTACTTCTCCTTTTCAACAATGGTTTTTGCACAGAGTTTAGTAAATTTTCCTCCACCTTGTAAATTTTGTTATGCTTGACATAGGCCATTAAGATGATAATCATTTATCTGAAACTGTTTCAGGGAGAAGGTTCTTAGTAACTTCAGCAAAGTTGTGGTCATCATTTGGGTGTTTGTGGTGTTCATTCTAACATCGAGCTACACTGCAAACTTATCCTCAATGCTTACTGTTCAACAACTCACTCCATCTTTCACTAACCTAAATGAGCTAATAAACAACAAGTATTACATTGGCTACAGGGCTCGCTCCTCGTTTAAAGGACTTCGTAACATTGACGAGTCCAGACTCAAGGCCTACAATTCTCCCAAGGAGTATGATGAGGCCCTATCCAAAGGAAGTTCTGTAGGTGGTGTTTCTGCCATTATTGACGAGGTTCCTTACATCAAGTTCTTCCTCTCCAAATATTGTCACAAATACACTATGGTTGGACCATTTTACAGGACCAATGGGTTGGCTTTGTAAGTCCTCGATAAGTCCTCCAAGACCTGCTCTCCCTCTGCATTCATGGATTTGAACACAAATTATCAATTCTTATAGCATCTTTCTTGCTATTCATTTGTACAGGTCTTCCCTGAAGGATCACCATTGGTCCCCGATGTATCAAGCGTAATTATAGAGAAGACCAGTGACATTGAACGAAAGCTTAACTACGAGACTGCCTGTCCTGCTGATGGCAGCGCCACTTTAGCAAGCCTTTCACTCGATGACTTCTGGGGCCTTTTCCTCGT
The DNA here is from genome assembly GCA_900491605.1 of Calamus simplicifolius. Lineage (NCBI taxonomy): Eukaryota > Viridiplantae > Streptophyta > Magnoliopsida > Arecales > Arecaceae > Calamus > Calamus simplicifolius. Next base: position 434,462 of record UESW01001395.1, read on the forward strand.
CACTGGAATTGTTTCTACAACAGCTTTAGCTTTCTCCCGGGTTCGCTTCCTTTATGATCGTTTGCGTTATTGGTGCAAGAACTGACGTGACTTCGTTATCAAAGAAGTTTTCGAACATTTTTACAGTTGTTTGATCTTTACTCATCTTTTGCAATCAAGAAGAGTGGACGAAATGGTATAAGGTTGACTAATGAAGATCATGCAGGATGTCCTAATGCTAATGCTCAACAACAGAGCCTGTCTCGCCTTTCTAATCCTCTGTGTCGAAATTATAGTCAAGCTGAATTGGAACGCTCGAAGGGGAGGTTACCGTTCATATCCGAGATTTACCAGCTCCTACTGAAATTGTGAATGAAACCGGTCAATGAAAATTTTGTATCAAAATTTTGTAAAGTATTCAATAAGAAACATCTTTGCAATTATGTGAGCTCCTTCCTTCGGTTCCCCCCCATAGAGCTCGCGTGTGGTATAGGAGGTGTAGACTTGGCTCTTGTTGCTTCCTTTGACTCGCTTGGAAGAAACCCCTCCAAGAAAGCCTCTATGCCAATGTCAAAGCAACGCGTGCGCATATCTCTTTGTCTTGACATCATCATTAACTGGTTTATCGCGTCTCAAATCCATTATCGGGTTGGAGTCATGACCTGGCCTTAAAGTTCTTAAAGCAGGCTTCTAAAATGTTGCAAAGCCTTTAATTTTAAACCATCATTAACATGAGCAATTATAGCCTTCAAAAATTTCAGCAACAAATTATCAATCCAAAATACAAGGTTCAAACACATCCTAATGCAAATTTATAGTTATGTTTCCATCAAATCTTCGAATATGAACCTTGAAGCTTTATATCCTATAGCTTTGGAAAAGAAAAATATAATAATAATAATGTAAGTTAATAACTCAGGAAGAAATCTCCTTCCGGGCATACTAAGATTAATTAAGCATGCATACATGTTAATTATGAGCATAAATAGAAGGAAATAATAAAATATTCTCATGCTAGCTAATTCACATGCTATTCATCAAGTGATATAGATGTATAGATTCAATCAATTAGCATACCATTTACAATTACAACTCAAAAGATATGTTATGATAATAAGATAATACCACATATATAAAATTCATAATTCAGATAGTCACACCTATTTATAATAAGTTCAGATACATAATTTACATATATATTAAATTTCATATCCTTGATATATTATTAGTTTTGAGCTTACTATTTATCTTTACATGTTGGATCCAATGCTTGGTATTTGGACTAATCATGACCATCCTAGGCAATAATCAATGCTACATCAAGCAATACCATATTAGGCAATATTGCATGCCATGCTAGGCAATAATTCATGCCACACTAGGCAATACTATATCGAGCTTATATGATAAGTCTAGAGACCCCTTTTTTCTCCCAATACATATATTATATTTATTTAATTAATATATTATTTTGGCAATGGACTAGTCATGATTATACTTTTGCCAGTGGTCGGCTATGAAGAGAAGAAGAGATCAGAGATGTCACACTTTCGTCAGTGACATGTTACAGAGATGCCAAAGTTTCACTAATGATCAGCTAAAGAGAGAAAGAGATATGTAACATTTCACTAATGGCTGGCTAGAAAGAAAGGTGTCACATTTTAGCCATTGATCAGCTATCAAAAAATGTCACATGTCTATCCATGACTAGACATCACATAGCTAGCCCAATTGCACCTGCGCTACTTTGTGTTTTCTTTGTGATCAATAAGTTAATGATATATATGCTTCATAAAATTAATTTCATAATCACATCTTACGAGTAATCATAACAATATGAGCAATTATGCAACAATTTATAGTTCACATATATTTTATATTAAATCATACAAGTAGTTGTGTTCATAATTTTTTTATCTCTGATAAGAGTATCGCTGATCAAAAAAATCAGCTCAACCCAAAGGGACACCTAATGCTCACATTAATTTTTATATTGAATTAATAAAATTTGATAATTGCTTCATTAAATATTAAATAAATAAATAAATTTTAATCTTTAATTTTCTATAAGCTTTAAAATTGACTCTTCATCCTAATGGTACACTCATTTGATCGGTACCCTATTAATTTAGTACTAATAATTAAAAGAGCAGAACTTAGCTTTATTAGATGACAAGGACTAATGCTCTGGCTGCAATCGCCAATCAAAAGTAATTTTACTGCTAAAACTAAAGGTTGCAAGGGAGAAAATGGTACAGTGAGAGAGAAGTTGAGGCTAGAGAGAGAAAATTCTAGGAAAGACTCCGAGAAGAATTTTGAAGAAGATGGGGGATAGAGGAAGGAAATAGCAGGGAAAAGGACTTAAAAGAGAGAAACTTTTGGAGAGGGAGATTAGTAGAGAGAAAGTGAGGTGGAGAGAGAGGTAGGGCTAGATAGAGGAGTTTAGAGAGAGAGTGAAATAGAAGGGGGAAGAAAGAGGGGTGTCTACCTTTTATATTGTGCTAGAAAAAGAAAATGATATCGACTTTCACATTAAACCACTCTTTTTGAATTTAAGGTTTTTTATTTTCTACCGTGTAAGTTCTAAGTGCCTTAATGCAATATAATCAATTTATAAGTAGATATGAGCATTTCATTTAAATTTTTCTTGGTTAATGATCATGATATCCGAATGTGTCGATGAATTTGTTTGAGAATAGGCAATTAAAATGACAGGATCGAAAGCTAAAAGCATTGTTAATTAGCTTACAATTTTTACTTGTCTCTAGAGGAGATGATGATCTTAGCCTCTTAGGTAGTATATGAAATAGAAAATAAGAGAGAATATTCTCTGGGAATAGGAATATCCCTTTTTATTCCCAAAAGCCATAACTATAAGGTAGTGTTTGATAGAAAAAATATTATCCATAGATAAGTGTATGGGATAGAGCTTATCCCCTGGCTATCCCTAGGGATATCCCTTGGCTATCCCATTGATCATATCAAATGCAAAACGGTAAATCCATAGGATAACTTTTTTTTACTCTTATTTGGAGGGATAACCAGCTATTCCTGCATTTTTCAGAGAATAAATTGAGGAGATATGGATTATCCCTTTTATCTCCTATTTCAAACACTACATAAGGTAGTGTTTGAAATAGGGAATAAGCCATAACTATAAGGGATAGCTGTGAATAAAGTTAACCAAATGGATAATTCATGATTAACCATGGTTAACCATGGGTTATCCCCTCAATTTATTCCCTAGAAAATGCAGGAATAGCTGGTTATCCCTCAAAATAAGAGTAAAAAAAGTTATCCTATGGATTTACCTTTTTGCATTTGATATGATCAATGGGATAGCCAAGGGATATCCCTAGGGATAGCTAGGGGGTAAACTCTATCCCGTATACTTATCCATGGATAATATTTTTTCTAACAACGCTACATAAAGGATAGCTGGGAATAAAGTTAACCATGGGTTATCTCCTCAATTTATTTTCTAGAAAATACAGGAATAGCTGGTTATCCCTAGTAAAAAAAAGTTATCCTATGAATTTACCTTTTGGCATTTGATATGATCAATGGGATAGTCAAGGAATAAACTCTATCCCGATAATTTTTTCTATCAAAGACTACCTTAGGTTACAAGTTTCGATTATGGCTAGAAGGGATAGCATGGTATAATGTGATGGTCAATCAAATCACACAAAGGAAAGATTGTGCACCCAGAGTATCCCTTTAAACTGGGGACTTCATGGTGCCCAGCTTACTGCGGTTATATATTTGCTCTCTTGAATTTTGTCAACCTCCAGTTTGGATCCTCCATTATTATATCTTTCCTTGAAACCCTCTGTTCGAACTTCCAAGAAAACGATTTGATCGTATGAAAACTCTTGGATCATCCAGAAGTCTGGGATGCTGTTATTATCTTGGACTCAATAGTTGAGATATGGCAATTTCGTGGCTTGGTTCAAACTAGGTTTGAATATTTTCCGGTTCATTAATGTACTCTTGACTCCAGGGGGTCATAAGCTTCAACGCTTGACAATTTCCTACGTTAACTCTTCAAACCAGAGAACTTCAGACGAGGTGCTCGGGTTCGTCATAGTTTGTTGTGGCCGACTGTTGAGTCAAACAGCTAGAATTAGGGCTTTTCAATATCAGAAATTGTTCCTTTCACTAAGGGTCTATTCGATGAAAGGGAATGGAGGGGAGGAAAATGAAAAGAAAGTAAAAGGTCACAAGTTATCTTGTTTGGGAGGAGGATGAAAGAAAGAGAGGGAAGAGAATGGGAGTAACCGGTTCCTCTTCTTTTCCTTTCAACGAGCGTAGATTTGTTAACCCCCAAATCGAGGGGTAAGTGGAAGAGAAAAAGTTTAAGTCATACTTTCTGGAAAGATCAAAATACCCCTTTATTTTCTATTCTTCATTCTTTCACTCCCCGATTTATTTCATATTTTGAAGGGATATAATTTTCACATAACTCTTCCCCTTTTTTTCTCTCTCTATCTAACAAGATAATTGATATTATCCTTCATTCCCTTTCATCCTTCCAAACAAGAGAAGAAGAGCAACCATTCATTCCCCTTCATTTTCCTTCCATCCCTTTTCTTCTTTTTACTCTCACTACAAGAAAAATAAAATATTGCGATGCCCAAATGCGTCGCTAAACATGCTATTACGACGCAATAGCGACGTAATGACGGCGTCGCTCAGATGTCCGTCGCAATATCCATTTGTCGCAATTACGTCGCAATATTGCGACTCTCTGCGACGCAACATTGCGTCGCAATATTGCGACGCATCCATATGCGTCGCTAAATTAAAATTAAATTATAATATTTAAAAATGATTATTAAATATTGCGACGCACTCATTTGCGTCGCAATATTGCGACGCATTTCGTTGCACCGCAATATTTAATAATAATATTTATGATATAATAGCGACGTAATTTGCATCGCTAAAGCATCGCAAATAAATTTTTTTTTTAAATATTGCGATGCAAGGTCATTGCATCGCAATATTTATTAAAAATATTTTAGATATAATAGCGACTCAATTTGAGTCGCTAATGCGTCGCTATTAATTTTTTTTAAATTATTACGACGCTAGGTCGTTGCGTCGTAATATTTAATAATAATATTTTAAAAATATTAGCGATGCAATTGCAGTCGCTAATGCGTCGCTAAATAAATATTTTTTTAAAAAAATAAAAATTTAAAAATTAAAATGGTTAATACAATTTCGTTACATTTAAATATTGATCGAAACATTCTTCACTCATATTGATCCAAACAATAATCATTCAATTTCCAAAAATAATTCATATATTAAAATTTTGAAGTTTTCATGTACAACATAAAAAAGAAAAAAAAAATACATCAAGAATCTGAGCGATCACGTGGAGGCTGGAGACTCTACGACAAGCGGCTAACCATATCCCATAAATAATGCATCTCATCTTGCATGTTTGCAATCTCCTGATCCCGGCCTCGCATACGATCCTCGAAATTCTGCTCGACCTCCTGCCGAACCTCCTCTGCAATAGATCTTCGAAGGTCGTCTAAACGCTCGGGAGGAAGATCACCAGAAGCTCGCGAGCTGGAGGCCTGATGGGGAAAATATATAGAAGCTCTAGTGCCCAGACCATAGACCCTGCGGTCTCGTGGCTGGGCACCAACAGCCTCCAAAAACACACGCCGACTCTCCTCTGCTGAGAGTTCGACGGGCGTCTCCCCATCAGTAGAGTCGACCTGCGATGCCTGGGAGCGAAGCTTCTCGACTCGTGTCTTTAAATTATGAAATCAACAATAAATGAGTTAATACATTTCTCAAAATAAAATTTTAGAAATTAAACAGATACTACATAAATCTAATTTCTTACCGCAACCTCCCGTGATCGCGTGTCGACCCAGGAACCGTCCCTCCTGGTGTGTGTCGCCCTGAATAGACAAAACTCACCAGGATCTTCGCCCTCCTGCTCAGACTATAACATTAAAAAAAATGATATTAATACAAATATTTGTAAATAACTAAAATAGTAATTAAAATATTTATGTTTTCTTACCATACGCCGTCTGTGCTCCTGAATCGAAATGGAACCCGAAGTATGGCGGGAGAGACCCGTGCCAGGACCGCCCTTCTCAGATCGGCGGTTCGTGCTGGCTGATGCGGACCTCCTGCGCCAGCCATTGGACTATCAGGCCTGCTGCCACTCGTGCCAAATACCCTCTGGCACGTGCGTAGGATGCTGACCCGATGACCTCCAACGATGAAGAATGTCGGAGTATCAGCGTGCCGTCAGAGCCTCCCATGCTGCCCTAATGGCATCATAGCTGGCAGGATCCCACGTATACTTTTTCTGCATTAAATAAACAGTTAGTTTCTGAATTTATTAAGATTAAGACATTTTATATCAGTGATAAATTATATTTAATAAGTTTACCTGAAACTCAGAAAAATAAAACTCCCTCGTGGCTGGAGATACGTGGCGCCAATCGTAGCCACTGGGATCTGCACGCCTCTGAAATACGGCGCTGATGTGGCTGGATACATGATGCTGCTCAATAAATCTGTTAAAAAAATGCATGTTTATAAGTAATTGACTTAAAACATAAACATATATTTTTAATTAGTATATACTTACAGCCCCTGAGTATCAAGTCGAAGTACGGTGCGGCCAATGGTGGAAGAACTCTCGAAGGTATGTGCCGATCGGCTGGATGGTAATACTGCTGGAGAGATCGAAGGCTGTACGACTGCTGGAGATCCGAACTCTCCATCTCCGATGCTCATATGATCTGATGCAGCAGGGCTACGTCCCTGCTCACTCCGTCTATCGTCGGTAGATCTACCTCTGCCCATCATACTGAAAATACTAAAGATTTATACAATTAAATTACGATTAATGATTGTCTATGTAAAAATTTAACACTTTTAAAAAAAAGTTAAATTTTAAAAAACCTCTATGTTTAATCGGTGTCATTTGTTTCGTGAAATGTTGATTCAACATCCGATGCCGTATCGGACTGCGATTCAGTTTCATTATCATCGGAAGGAAACCGAACATTTGCATCTGCAATTTCTTGGACATCACCATTTGGATCTCTAAGTGATGTTTCAGGAGCCCTTGTGTCGTCCTTAATTGCATGCATTTCCATCTCATCCTCTTGAAATGCAGGGCACTCGGCTGATTGACTTGATGAACTCTCCTCTAATACGATTGTTGAACGTAGGACGATTTTAGAAACGGCCCACCAATCTTGCTTGTCATTGCGCAAACTTGGATATCCGTAGTAAAAGACTTGTTGAGCTTGGGATGCAAGGATGAATGGGTCATATTTCTGCAATCTTCGTCGATGGTTCACTTCAACCAAATTGTAGTCATTATGAACCCTTTTGCCCACAGGAACTATCGGATCGAACCAATCACAACGAAATAATACAGTTCGTTTCATAGGCCAACCGGGATATTCAACTTCAATCACCTCTACTAACTTTCCATAATAATCCTGCATATTTGCTCCAACACTTTCTCCTTTAACACACACGCCCCAGTTCTGTGTGCCTCTTGAAGCTGCTAATCATTCAATCTAAAATTTGTACCCATTTACAAAATAGCCAGTAGAGGTTGTTACGGTCTTCAATGGCCATTGTGATAGACATTTAATGAAAATATTATCGGTTATGGACCATGGACCGTTTACCTATAAATTAATAAGCTATTCACATCCAATTCAAAAAATGAAAGCCATTATTGAAATTGATTGAGTGATACTACTCACAAATTCATAAAACCAGTAAGCAAACTCCGTTTCTAATTTCTGCCCAATTGCAACTTGACTGATGTCGGGATTCATCTGTCGTTGTCTATCACAAAACATCCTTATGGGATGAAAAGGATGAAAACTGATGTTAGTAATTAAATATTGTGGTATATTGTAATTTAAATTAAAATTTCCAATTAAGCATTGAAGTATACACTTACTCAATATATGGATCAACTTCTCTACAGTTCATTAGGATGTAATAATGTGCTACATTATACTCCATATCGCTAAGATTTCTTGACTTCTGCCCACCAAATGAACGGCCGACACCTTTAAAAATTGATATTCTACCGTCATTAGGTTCTCCTTCGTCCACACATACGTCATCGTTACGACCAAGATTTCGGCTCCTTGTGTGGACATGACCTCAAAGTAATGCGAGGCAAAAGCTGAAACTTCTTCGACCAAGTGTGCATTGCATATAGAACCTTCAACCCTTGCCTTATTACGCACATTATTTTTTAACTTCTTAAGATACCTATATATAAAGTTGAAACAAAAAATTAACCAATTTTCTTGCAATGAAATAATATTTGAAATGTCAACATATCTTAATGATGTATATATTTACCTCTCGAAAGGATACATCCAGCGATACTGCACGGGACCAGCTATGCTCGCTTCGTATGGCAAGTGAACCGGTAAATGCTCCATTGAGTCAAAAAAACTGGGAGAAAATATTCGCTCTAGCTTGCATAAAATAATTGAAATTTCCTCCTCAAGCCTTGTCATGGATGCAGAAGTAATGACTGCGGCAGATAACTCCTTGAAGAACAAGCTGAGCTCCGTAATTGCCTTCCAGACATGTTGCGGAAGCAACTCACGAAAAGCTACAGGTAATAACCATTGCATGAAAACATGGCAGTCGTGACTCTTCATGCCGAACAACTTGAGCTTATACATGTCCACACACCTACCGATATTTGAGGCATAACCATCTGGAAATTTTAACCCTCTAAGCTAGTTACATAAAACTTCTCGTGAATTTCTGTCAAGAGTGTAACAGGCTTTAGGATAGGTCCCGTCGGTACTCCTTCTCAAATCACCTCTTCTGCAGTACTGATTAAGTTCTTCTCTTGATTTTGCAGTATCTTTTGTTTTTCTCAGGATGTTTAGCACCGTGTTAAATATGTTATCAAAGAAATTTTTCTCGATATGCATAACATCCAAGTTGTGTCGGATGAGATTTGTGCTCCAATAAGGCAAATCCCAAAATATACTTTGCTTCTTCCAGTTATGTTCTTTACATATACGGCCATTTATTCTATCTGCATCCGGTTCCCATGCATACATCAACCCCAAATGCTCTATAGTATCAAATATATCCGTGCCGGACCTTACCGGTTCGGCAAATTTTGTGACTGCTTTATTCTTTCGGAAGGCGATCAAGTTACGCCTGTAAAGATGATTTGGAGGCAAGAACTTCCTATGGTTATCAAACCATGACTGCTTACCACTCTTCTGCAATGTAAATGCATCTGAATCATACATGCAATGAGGGCATGCCAGACGTCCAGCAGTGCTCCAACCAGACAACATTGCATATGCCGGGAAATCACTTATTGTCCACATCAAAGCAGCTCTCATGATGAAATTTTGTTTCATAGAAATGTCGTAGGCTATGACTCCTGTTTCCCACAACATTTTCAATTCGGCCACCAACGGTTGCAGAAAGACATCAATCTTTTCCTTTGGATTTGATGGTCCTGGAACCAAAACGGTTAAAAACATTGCAGTATCTTTCATGCACTTCCACGGAGGAAGGTTATATACAGTCAGTATCACAGGCCAACATGAATATTGTTGCCCCGCTTGACCAAATGGTTGGAAGCCATCGGTACAAAGACCTAATCTCACATTCCTTATATCTTTAGCGAAATCAGGATGATTTTCATTGAAATGCTTCCAAGCCTTTGAATCTGATGGATGCCGCATTTCATCCTCTTTAGATTCATGTTCGGCATGCCATCTCATATCAGCAGCTGTTGCCTCAGATCTGTATAATCTCTGCAGGCGTGGGGTAAGAGGAAAGTAATGCATCCTCTTGTAAGGCACACTTTTCCTCCTACTTGTACTGCTCCTCCTTCGCTATTTTTGTACCTCAATTGCCCATAAATCTTACACCATCTCAGCTCTAAGTCTTCACCCCAAAATATCATACAATTGTTCAAGCAACAATCGATCTTATTTACTAGGAGCCCAAGCCCACGCAATAACTTCTTTATTGCGTAAAAACTGTCTGCTGCAACATTGTCATTTGGCAAAAATTTCTTTGATTAACCCAGCTACAGAATTGAACGCCTTTTCTGATAATCGATGTTCTACCTTAATATTCAACATTCGAGCAGCTGTAGAAAACTGGGAATGACCCTCACAACCAGGATACAATTCTTGATTTGCAGCACGCAACATATCGTAAAATTATTGTGCATCTGGATTTGGTTCTTCCATAAATGTATTCTGATTGAATTCAGTACCCGATGTATTCATCACCATTTGTTCATATATGTTTAAATTTACAAATGGTTCATCTACTGGAATTGACTCTTGTTAGCCTATAACAGCTGCTGAAATATCCTCTGGTTCACCATGACAGTACCAAACATAGTAATCAGGAACAAACCCTTCTTACACAAATGCACCTTAACAGTTTCAACATCTCTGTAGGCTTTATTCTGACACCTGTGGAAGTTGCATGGGCACCTAATCCTAGGGCCATCCATCTAGTCAGGTTGGCTACATGCAAATGCGATAAATTCTTCCAATCCATTCAGAAAATCTGGATTAAGCAAGCCATCTTTTATCCTTGCATACATCCACGAGCGAGCCCCGCTCATTTTTGACCGACTTATACAAAGTCTGGTAAACCATTAAAGTAAACCACAAAATAAAACTATATTAGTATTACTAAATATATAACTAAATTATTTCTTTTACACAACTAAGGTTAATAACAACCATTTAAATCATTTATAACTAAACCAATTTTCTTTTAGGCAACTAAGGTCCCTACCATGCAAGGGCGAGCCACGGCTACGATCCTTGGCGTGCTAGCAAGGACCGAGGCACAGGTTCATGGCTAATGGTAGGGCTTAAGTTTGGGTCGGGCTGCATGGCGGTCCATTTAATCATGAGACTTTACAAGCATTCAAGTGTCTTAAATTAATTCTACCTTCACTCCATGTCTATAAGGTAAGGCCCTATCCCATTCAAGAATATTTTTTGTGATATGTTATTATGCTATTAATTATCATCGATCGGTTACATTAAAATTTCGGCAGCATTTCCCATATGTTCTCCTAAATGTGTGGCATATAAGCCACACTAGGAGAATGTATGAGCAAATACAAACCGCAATCTCACCCAACGATGATTAATAGCAGACTAACATATCGCAAAAAATATTCCCAAACTGTCCACCAGGATAATTTGAGAATTTGCAAGACTAAGGCTTACAAATTCTCAAACGGGTCTAAAGGTTATAGTGCTGTGATTAATAGTATGGAAGTCCGAAGACAATCAAACTTATGCTTGTTATTCTTAACTTCTTGTCAATTATACATATATAGGAATAGTGTTCTATATATATAGTCACTGACTTCTTAAGATTATTGTGTCGAACACAAATGTTTGTGAAGACTAAAATATAAATCATTGAAACTACTAATTTATTGCTACAAATTAAATAATAATACAACAAGACTTTCTATCTAGCATTACATAATTTAATGCATCATTCAGTTTGCGGCAGGCAGAATGTAAATAATCAAGACATAACAATTGTAAATAACTACAAATGCACAAATATTATTGCATAAACATTCTGCTTAAATTAATTATTGCATAAATATTTGCAAATTAAATAATAATACAACAAGACTTTCTATCTAGCATTACAAATATTTTTGCATAATCAAGACATAACAATCAATCTATCCAAAGAGCTCTGACTAATGACAATAATTAATTAATTTATAACTAATCTAATAAAAAATTAGATTAGTGGTCACATTTTTTTTAATATTTGTCATCAAATTATTTGAAAATATTTTTAATAACAATAAAATATAATAGAATCTACAAATTAAGCCTTAATTTTTTTTCATGAGTGTTAAATTTTTTTTTTGAAGGGGCCGGAGGGTCGGGAAAACCCCCATAGCTGTTACTTTTTTTAAAAAAATTAAGTTGCCCATGTTTTAAAAATATATTTATACTTTTTTATATTTATCATCAAATAATTTGAAATTATTTTTAAAAACAATAAAATATGATAGAATCTAATTTTTTTGTTAATATTTTTTATGAGTGTTAATTTTTTTTTAATTGAAGGGGTCGGGGGTGGGGGGAAAAGCCCCCTAGCTGTTACCAATTTTTTTTTAAATTGAAGGGGCCCGAGAAGACAAAATGGGGCGGGGGAGGGGGTTCCCACCCCCCCCCTGTTACCAAATTATTTTTTTTTTTTTGACTGTGGCCTGGCCATCGTGGCCAGGCCACTGCTGGCCACGGCAGCGACCGTGGCCGGAGAAGACAAAATGGGGGGGGGGGGGGTTTCCCCACCCACCTCCCCCCCCCCGTTACCAAAATTTTTTTTTTTTGACTGTGGCCTGGCCACCGTGGCCAGGCCACTGTCGGCCACGGCAGCGGCCGTGGCCGAAGAAGACAAAATGGGGGGGAGGGGTTTCCCCACCCGCCCCTGTTACCCTTTTTTTTTTACTGTGGCCTGGCCACCGTGGCCAGGCCACTGCCGGCCATGGCAGCGGCCGTGGCCGGCTTCTCCGACCGTGGCCGGAGAAGAAAAAATGGGGGGGGTGGTGTCCCCACCCCCCGTTACCAAATTCTTTTTTTTTTTGACTGTGGCCTGGCCACCGTGGCCAGGCCATTGCCGGCCACGGCAGCGGCCGTGGCCGGCTTCTCCGGCCGCGACCACGCCGTGGCCGGAGAAGACAAAATGGGGGGGGGGGGGTTTCCCCACCCCTCCTGTAACCAAATTTTTTTTTCTTTGACTGTGGCCTGGCCACCGTGGCCAGGCCACTGCCGGCCACGGCAGCTGCCGTGGCCGGAGAAGACGGCCACGGTCTTGGCCGTGGCCGGAGGAAAATTATTACAAAAAAAAAAAATTTTAAGAGGGTGGGGGGCTTACCTCGGTCGAGAGGATACGCCGGAGTTAGAGGAGACCGCCAGGGAGCCGGAGCACCAGAGGGGAGGAGCCGGAGCAGCGGACGGTGGCAGCCGAATTTTTTTTGGGGAGGGCGGCGGCTAGGTCAAGACGGGGAAGAAGAAGAGAAGGCCGGCCGAATGTATATATAAGACGGGGAAGAAGAAGAGAAGGCCGGCCGAATATATATAAAAAATTAGCGACGTAATTTATTGCGTCGCTAATCGGTCGCAATTTTTTTTTTAAATTTATTATGTATTAGCGATGCAACAATGCGTCGCTAATCCATCGTTAATTTGGTTTTATTATATTTTTATGAAAAAGGTTGCGACACAATTAATTGCGTCGCTAATGCGTCGCTAACTTGGCACCAATATCCGGTAAAAAATTATTTTTATTTTCTAGAAATTGCGTCGCTAAGGCATCGCAATATTTTTTTAATATTTTTAAATGATTAAAATAATAATTTATAACATAATTGCGATGCATACAGTGCGTCGCAAAAATTTTTCTAACTATTTCATTACATATATTTATCCAAAAAAACATTGCGACGTAACTAATGCATCGCAATATTATATATGTTTTATTTATTTATTTTTAAATATTTATAAATGATAAAATTAAAATTTATGATAATAATTGCGACGCATAAATTGCGTCGCAATATTTTTTTATACTTTTTTATTACATATATTTATAGAAAAAAACATTGCGATGCAACTTATGCGTCGCAATATTATATTTCTTTTATTAATTAATACTGATAAAAATTATATTTACTAAAAATAATTGTGATGCTACATTGTGTCGCAAGATTTGTTTATTTTTTTCTTCGAAAATGCGTCGCTACGGCGTCGCAATAATTTTTTAATATTTATAAATGAAATATATATAATTTATGATAATAATTGCGACGCATAAATTGCGTCGCAATATTTTTTTAATACTTTTTTATTACATATTTATAGAAAAAATATTGCAACATAACTTATGCGTCGTAATATTATATTTCTTTTATTTATTAATACTGATAAAAATTATATTTACTAAAAATAATTGCGATGCATACATTGCGTCATAAGATTTGTTTGTTTTTTCTTCGAAAATGCATCGCTACGGCATCGCAATAATTTTTTAATTTATAAATAATAAATATATAATTTATGATAATAATTACGATGCACAAATTACGTCGCAATATTTTTTTATACTTTTTCATTATATATTTATAGAAAAAACATTGCGACGCAACTTATGCGTCGTAATATTATATTTCTTTTATTTCTTAATACTGATAAAAATTATATTACTAAAATAATTGCGACGCATACATTACGTCGCAATATTTGTTTATTTTTTCTTTGAAAATGCGTCGCTACGGCGTCGCAATAATTTTTTAATATTTATAGAAAAAACATTGCGACGCAACTTATGCGTCGCAATATATATTTCTTTTATTTATTAATACTGATAAAAATTATATTTACTAAAAATAATTGCGACGCATACATTGCGTCGCATATTTGTTTATTTTTTCTTTGAAAATGCGTCGCTACGGCGTTGCAATAATTTTTTAATATTTATAAATGATAATATGTATAATTTATGATAATAATTGCGATGCACAAATTGCGTCGCAATATTTTTTTTATACTTTTTTATTACATATTTATAGAAAAAACATTGTGATGCAATTTGTACGTCACAATTATTATATTTCTTTTATTTATTATTACTGATAAAAATTATATTTACTAAAAATAATTGCGATGCATATATTGCGTCGCAATATTTGTTTATTTTTTTCTTCGAAAATGCGTCGCTATGGTTCGAGATCGCTGACGATCCGACGGTTGCCATCGATCCTAGCCCTGATCCTGATCCGTCATGACCGATCTCGGACCACGGCGATCGATTCGATCGGCAACGATCCGACGATTGCGATCGATCCAAGCCCTGATCCCAATCGGCCACGATCGATCCCGGACCATTGCGATCGGTCCGAGATCGCTGACGATTCGACGGTTGCGATCGATCCAACCCCTGATCCCGATTGGCCACGACCGATCTAGGACCGTGACGATCGGACCGATCGGCGTCGATCCGACGGTTGCCATCGATCCAAGCCCTGATCGATCCCGGTCGGCGATGAACGATCTCGGACCGTCGCAATCGATCCGATAGGCGACATTCCGACGGTTGCGATCGATCCAAGCCGTGATCCCGATCGGCCACGATCGATCTCGGACCATTGCAATCCATCCGAGATCGGCGACGATCCGACGGTTGCGATCGATCGAAGCCATGATCCCGATTGGCCACGACCGATCT
>UESW01001395.1:452460-478429 GCA_900491605.1 Calamus simplicifolius
GCTTCAAAGGAAACTTTGAAACCTTTGTCACACAGTTGGCTAATACTTATCAGATTATGTTTAAGTCCATCGACATATAAAACATTATCAATATGAGTAGATGGAGTAATTTGAATCTTACCAATACCCATGATATGGCCTTGACCATTATCACCAAAAGTAACTACTCCACCTCTTTTTGATTCAAGGGTGATGAATTGATCTTTGTCACCCGTCATGTGTCTTGAGCAACCACTATCCAGGTACCATCTTCTTTTCAGTCTGATGGCTGCAAGACACTCCTAAAATATTTATGTCTTAATTTTAGGTACCCAAGCCTTCTTGGATCCTTCATGGTTAGATGCATTAAATATTGTTCCTTTGGGAACCCAAATCATATTTCTCTTATTATGTGGAGATTTACACATATATGATTTATGTCCTTTGTTTCCACATTTAAAACAAGTAATATTTGATGATTTTTCAGCATGTATAAAAATATTCTTCAAAGATTTTTGCTTTTTAAGCGGATTATATCCTAATCCAGCTTTATCAAAAATAGCTTTTTGATTATTCAAAATCATATTCAGTTTGATAGAGCTTAGAGTGAATTTATCAACTATAGGCTTAAGTCTATCAACTTCATTTTTCAAACTTTCTTTTTCTTTTATCAAAAGTTCTTTATCTACAACATGCTTTTCATTTTCTAAGGATAATTTTTGCATTTGAGTTTTAAATCTTTGTTCTTTGAACTTAGTTGCAAAATCCATTAATTCATAAAAAGCACTATGCAATTCATCGAAAGTGAAGTCATCAAGAAAACTCGGACTTACCTCATCATTGTCCGCCATGAAGCATAGATTGGCTATTTCACTCTTTTCTTCCTCTTCGAAACTTGAGCTTTCCGAATCGCTCCATGTGGCCATCATTGCCTTCTTTTGAACTTCGGGTGCCTTTCTTTAGTTGAGGGCATTCAGATTTAAAATGACCGGCTTTTTACATTCAAAGCAAATAACTTTTTTTCTTTGCCCTTGTCCTCATCTTTTCTTGCAAAGGGCTTTTTCTTTTCAAACTTCTTCTTCTTCATGAATCTCTTAAATTTCTTGTGATGAGTGCCATGTCCTCATCATCACTTTCATCTTCAGATTCATGAGGCTCTTCCATGTATTCAGAAATCTTAAGAGCCATAGTTCTCTTCTTCTTTGACTCATCATCATCAACATTTTGCTTAATTTGAAGCTCATGAGTCATCAAGGATCCCAATAATTCTTCTAGGGGTAGGGTACTTAGATCCTTTGCCTCTTGTATAGCAGTCACTTTAGCTTCCAAGTCCTAGGCAAGGAACGCAAAACCTTTCTCACAAGATCAGAATTATCATAAGATTTACCAAGACTTTTTAAACCATTAACTATATCAGTAAATCTTGTAAACATATAGCAATAGATTCACATGCATCCATTTTAAACAATTCATACTTATGAACTAGCATGTTAATCTTGGATTCCTTGACTTGATTTGTTCCCTCATGGGTAACCTCAAGTCTATCCCAGATTTCCTTAGCAGAAATGCAAATAGATATACGATTGAATTCATTTGCATCTAATGAGCAGTATAAAACATTCATTGCTTTGGCATTGAGTTATGCCAATTTTTTATCATGTTCATCCCATTCCGTTTTCGGTTTAGGAATTTCCATGCCATTAACTCTAGCAGTGGGTGTGTGTGGTCTATTAACTATAATACTCCATAGATCATAGTCAAGTGCTTGAATGAAAATTTTCATTCTAGCCTTCCAATAACCATAGTTTGAACCATTAAATAAGGGTGGTCTATTAGTAGATTGGCCTTCGAAAAAGATGAACCAGCTTGAGTTGCCATGTGGATCTTTGACTCTTGATCGTTAGATCAAATCAAATGAGCACTAGCTCTGATACCAATTGTTGGTCCAGATAGCAACCCAAGAGGGGGGTGAATTGGTTTTTCAAAAATTTAAACTCTTTTGAAAGATAACCCCAAGCGAAAATAAAAACTTAGATTCACACAAATTAAGACTGAACAAGCACAAATAGATAGTTGAAGATAAAGAGACAATCACGGCAAACATAGGAGATTTTATAGTGGTTTGGTGTACCTACACCTACGTCCACTCCCAAGTACCTCTTGGGTCCACACTATAATCAAACTGATTATAGCAGAGTTATTTTGCAAGCTCACAACTCGAACTTGTTGTTTTCCCGGATGCACAACGAACCCAGCTGTTTTCAAGGCTCACCAGCACAAAACCTATCACCACAAGCTAATGCTTGCACAAGGCTAACAGCCTCAACTGAATCAATCACCAGATTGACCCAGCAAAAATATTATTTTTACAAGATAAACAGCTCTCCAATGAGCAAATATACAATAATGAAACAATAATAAGAGGATAGGAATCAAAGCTTGATTCGCAGATCTTGGTGGCTTCTTCCTTCTCTTCCTTTGAATGGATCTTCGTTCAAGATGCTCTTGAGACTCAGAAGATCAGAAAACTAGGGCTTTCTTTCTTCTCTTGAGAACAGCAAAAGCTTGGAATCTCTCTCTCTTCTTTTGGGGAATCAGTATGATCTTTCCTTACAAGTTTTCTCTCTTTTCTTTTCTAATAGATCTCAAAGATTTGTCTCTTCTTTTCTTTTTGCCTCTCTTGTCTCTTCTTTTGGGATGCAACAAACCCTCTTCTTATAGATCCGTTAGAAACAAGTGTAAGAAGGATTAGATCCATAAATAACAATAGCCGTTGGGATTAAAATAGATAAAGATAAAGTTTAGAGTCGTTCTGATAGTTCTGGAGCCGTGTCTAACATTCTGGAGTCGGCTCTAACTTTTCTGGAGTCGGCTCTAACTCGAAATTCTTTAATCCGCTCGATCTGGAGTCATCTCTAACTTTTTGGGGTCGACACAAAATTCTTCTGGAGTGACTCTAACAGTCCCAGAGTCGACTCTAAGTCTATGCCATTTTTCGGAGTCGACTCTGCGATTCCATGTGTCGACTCTAATGTCTGCAATCTTACCTTGACATTAGATTCAAACCAGAACTTGATTTGACTCTTGATTTTGATTATCAAATCGACTTATAATCTGAAAAACTTAATCAAAATAATTAGTAACTTCAAATGTTATACTCAAATAGTTTTGTTAATCATCAAAATCCTAATTGGGTCAACAAGCCGAGCCATTCTCGGTAACCCGAGCTATCCTCATACTTCGGCCATCCGAGCCGAGCCATTCCTCGGTAACCCGGGATATCTCCATGCCTTGGCCATTCGAGCTGATCCATTCTATACCTCGAAAAGACAGGTTATTCCTCATTCAGGCCAAACCATGGCATTCAAAAAACCTTTGCGGAATCCGGTGCAAAGAGTTCGAATCCACTGAAGCTGGATAAGATTTCAGGCGGTAAATCATGCCCAGAAGTGGCCTAGGACCTGCAAGAGTGGCCTAGGTCTGTGTGATCATTGAACCTCAAGGCATCAACCAGCTCTCCCAGCCGTCGATCCTCTAACTGACAAGATACGGACCTACTAACCTCATAACAAACTTGATTCGAATCCTAACAGTTTTCAGACCCCATCCAGGGCACGTCCAAGGAATCAAGTGATCATCTATAAATACCACGGCATTCCAACCTCTCAGGTACGCGTGCAAACTCTAAGGCAACCCCTTACGCATTCATTTACTCACTGAATCTCATACTCCATTAGAGCTCTCGCAAGAGCCATGAGGAACTTCTCTCTGTGAGAGTCTTCTCCTCACATCTGCTTGCTGTGAATCTTCACTGACTTGGGCGTCGGAGGGTTCTCAGCAGAGGGCAACCCCCACAGCACCCTCTGCGCAAAGACTGTCTTGTAGGTTCCACCCCGAGGCAATGAGATCAGCGTCCGGATCAGGAGCCGGATCGAAGCACACCCGAGTCGGAGAACGGATTTCCGCAGCAACAGGGATAAAAAAATCATTCAATTGATTTCAATTGGTTTGAAATTAAAATTTCGTTATTGTTATTTACCATACATGAGTTGCTCCTGACTTTCTTTTTATATATTGGTTGAAAGTTGAAACTTAAATCCGTTGATTTACGCTCATGCCCTACAATTCTTCTGTTACATTTACTTTGCCAAAGCTACATCACATAAGACTTTGGTTTTACTTCTTCGAAGCCACCATTACATGAGATTTAAACAAAGGTTGAGGCAACCGTAAAAAGTAAGTGTGAGCCCCTGTTCTCCCACGGATCCTCACCATGTGAGGATCCGTCATCTTGGACCGGAGGAAGGGAGGCGTCGTCCCTTCCTCCGCCATCGTTGACTGACATGGCAGGGGAGGCACCACGGCCATACCAGCACGCGGGTGGCACCCCAGCTCCATCAGTCAAAGAGGACGGCACCCCTCTTCACACGGACACAGGGGAGGAGTTAACCCTTTTCCATTCTATGATTTGTTTTTCCATGTAATTCTTCTTCTTAATTAAAAATATGGGGGAAGCTTGCTTGCTCTAATTTCCCATCAAAAGGAAGCAAAGAAAACATTGCAATCTGCCTCGATCCTTCTTTTGGATATTGTTGAGCAAGTGGGAGGAGTGAGCAATCTTCATAGTAAACAAGTACGTGAAGCAAAGAACCAAGGGATATGAGATGGAGCTAGGGATGGAAGAAAAGACCTCTTCGAACCCAAGAGGAAGGATTATGGGAACTGAACTTGAAGTACCATGACTCCACAGAAGGCACGAGGCCTGATCATAAGGTCATGGCCACTGAAAAGTACAGATATCCCTTGTAATCTATACATAAATAAGCATATGCATACAAGATATACACATATGCATAAAGATATAAAATAGACTGGCGTACGCTCTAATGTATTTTCAATCGGATCCAGTCAAATCATAATTGATTGACGAGAGTCCAACATTAATGATGTCAGATATTAAATATTATTTACTATCTTTAAATTATTTATACATTAGATATCCTTTGATTTAGAAATCCTTGACTTATGCATCAATTGAACAAAATGCATACATTATATTTTTATATGATAAAATATATGAACACAATATTAAAGCCACTAATTGTTGCACATGAAGCATTTTTTTAATATATATAGGGCATAGTTCACAATGACAAGAATTAAAGATAGATGTAATCCCATTGTTTAATAAATATATTCTCACCTTTAAGTTTAAGTAAACTATTCTTATAAGTTCTCTTCTTTAACAGATTTTAAGTATTTTTTTTCCTTTTTCTAATTGAAAGTATAGAGGCCCAAGGATATTAAATGAAATCTCAAAATAATTTATTTATATTATAACAGTAAAGATTTATCTAGTCCAAAAACATCTCGGTTATTTTATGTAGACTCCTGTATCTAAATGTTGACGATACCATAAATATGGCCTTGTTTTTTCGGGATTACCCACCTCTCTCAACTTTTGCTTTTTTTATCTTGGAAAAGTTCTTATGCATTGCCTTTGATGCACAAAGCCGTGCACCAGACATGGCCATTGACCATGCACCCATACGCGCGCATGTCATGGACAATGCACACGATGCACGGCTTTGTGCATCAGAGGCTGTGCATAAAGTCTTTTCCTTTTACCTTGCAACATTAGACTACTTTTGCGCACAATCTCTCCCTTATGATTTATTCACTCTTTGCTTGTCGCTTTAGTAGAAACTGATGCTGCCGTTGCTTTAATAATTTTGGTTGGAGTGATAAAACATGCAGCCTTTGATAATGAAAACAAACTGCCATGTCAAAGAGTTACAACTGCACCCAACCGTTTCATCTAAATTTTATCTCCATCATGCAAAATGGGGATAAAAAAAATCATTCAATTGATTCAATTGGTTTGAAATTAAAATTTCGTTATTGTTATTTACCATACATGAGTTGCTCCTGACTTTCTTTTTATATATTGGTTGAAAGTTGAAACTTAAATGCGTTGCTTTACGCTTAGGCCCTACAATTCTCTCTGTTACATTTACTTTGCCAAAGCTACATCACATAATACTTTGGTTTTACTTTTTCGAAGCCACCATTACATGAGATTTAAACGAAGGTTGAGGCAACCGTAAAAAGTAAGAGAGTGAGAACCATAAAAACCCACCTAAGTTCCATCCTTTTATTTGATTGATGGTTATAAACATTTTGGAACTTAAAACTTAATTAAAAAAAAAAGGTAATTTCTTCAAAGCCAGACTTGTCTCACACGGTTCTTAAAAGAATTAAAATAACAAAGAAACAGATTTGATGAATACTAATAACTCCTAAATAAAGTATTAAAATGAAAAAAAAAATCATTAGATAATAAACTATTGATTTTAAACTATCTCAGACCATGAATTCAAAATGCTTATACATTCTTGATAAACACACATTTATACATAGATATAGAAGGATTTTTCTGGTAAGTAATAAATTCCTTTGACATCTTTTTATTTGCAAAAAATTCTCAATATGAAGACATAGAGACAAAGGTTTGATCTTTGAAAAGTTAAAAGAATGGATCTGCAGGTTCTAAATAAGTTGACTTATTTAACAAAATATTTTATTCTTTAAAAGTTCTATCTCGTGTTTGGCACTGTATCATTCTATCAAGAAAAACTCCAAATCAATTTTTGTTGAAGCTCATTTTCTTTATGAAAGAAGATCCACTTGCTCTGAAATGAGCCAGCCTAACAGAAAATCCCAATTCAGTGAGCCTTCTAATACAACCAAAAAAATGCTAAAATGCTGTCATTAAATAGCAAGTCACGTCCATTTCACACTGATTTACCATGGTGCAGTCAGGTCAACTGCTTAGGCTGAGCTGTAAACATGTCAGTATTTGAGATTTGTGTGTGATCTATGATACAGGCCAAATGTGCAGCTGTCCATTCAGAAACTGATCATGGAGCCAAGCAACAACGTCAAAGTTCAAAATGGCTTGCAGCAATGACCAGAATGGAACAAAGGATTTGCCCTATGAAGCAAACCTAAAGTCAAGACCCAGGCACTTCATATCATCACTAAAGACAACACGCACCAATCTGCAGCAGTAAACTGTTCAACCACATCAGCCATCACAGCAATCAGCTGAACTGGAAAGAAGGCAGGGCTATGTAATGGATCTAGGGTTATGAATGTAATCTTAAATGAGTATGGGGAAATCTCCCCGGCAATGTTTGACCTCAAAGAAAATCGAGGCACTGTTTGATTGCAAAAATATGAAATTAAAAGAAAAGGTAGATCAGCAGAAGATAAAAATATTAGGAATATTGTTAGCTTCCTATCACACTTCTAGTATTAACCATAAAGGTTTTCATTTTTTTCTTTTGTTTCCTTCATATAAATTATTCTTCATTTGCTCTTTCATATCTAAAACAATGAGGCCTTAAAGATTTATTACTTTAGGAGCCAGCAGAAATCCACCACTCATAATGCCTATATGGTCAACTCTTGGCAAATCTTATAACAGATACCTGACTTGCCCAAGATGATGGCTGCAAAGGTCTCTGCAGTTTCAGTTAGATGAAGTTGTGTTCTTGCCATTAATAGATGTCTTGTCATAGTCGCAGGATATAAAAAACGCCTAACAGGTGAACCACCTAGTTCGGTAGTCTGTACCATGCCCACATAAGAAGTTCAAGGCGCAGACCGAGGTTCAAGGAACCAAGACCTTGTAGCCACACTGCAAGGATTTAGTTTAAATAAACTGATGTGGCTGATCCAACGTCGTCAAAGCAAACGGTAAACTGACGGAGCCCCCTCGGCCTCCGAGGCCCCCTCGGCCTCCGAGGTCCCCCTCGGCCCCGGCCTCTCAAGCATCGGCATCGGCCTCGAGCGTCTGCCTCGGCATCGGCCTCGAGCGTCCGCCTCGGCCTCGGCCTCGAGCTTCCGCCTCGGCCTCGGCCTCGAGCTGTCTGGCACGTCCGTGGGACCCGCTAACCCGCTGCGGTCGCATGCTTTATGTGTTCCACGTGCCCCACGTGCTCCGCCGCTCGACTACAACAGCACGTGGCCCTGCCTCGTAACGGCGCACCCTTGTCGCGATCAGATCTGCCTGCCATCTATGGCGCCGCACTTGATGGATGACAGGCGGAGCCGGACACCTCTGACACGCCCATACCGATTGTGACCTCTCGCTGCCAACCTTGCCTCCCGTTCGTCACCAGGCAAGTGGCATCTCGAGATCAACAATCTTCTAGAAACGTAACATGAGATTTTCGAACAGGTATAAAAGCCCACACTCAAGACAAGGGAAGGCCCCTAAACTCAAGTTCTCTAGCTTACTTCAGCTAGTTAACTCTTGTCTGTTCCCGCGTGACTGACTTGAGCATCGGAGGGTCTCCACCGAAATTTCAGTCTCCAGGGACTTTTCTTGCAGGAGTCCGCCACAGAAGATCTCCGTTTCCCCGGCGTTCAAGGAAGGTGACTTGGCGTCAACATAAACAAATAAAGTTGGAAAGATGACCCAAAAAAATTAAACAGGAAATGTTCGATATGACACTGGTTCTGCTGATTATTAACCCTTTAACCCTCTTTGCATCTTCTACTATCGTATATAGGGTGGTACCCAAGGATCAGTAATAACTCATTTACTCTACCAAACCCATACAATAACCAAGATTTTGCTGCTTCATACATTCCATGCTTTGGACAAGCCATTTCTCATAACAACAACCAGTATCAATATTGATAATTTGCAGCGCCAGTACACCACACTACCAGTATCAAAAGAAACTACCCAAGTTTCATAGCAAAAAGTTTCAAAATGAACTTGATCTTTGTGTCTCGGTATTCATATCCAATCTGTTGCCATTCCCATATGCACATCCAGATGCATCATCATTTCACACCGCTTAAAATTATAATCATCTCAAAAATACAAGATCCTTGGGTGAAGTCAACTATTACTAATGAAGACTACAAAGAAACAGAACATTGTTCAGTAAAAACATCAAGAGTCTTTATACATATACTGATTTAAAAGGACAAATTGGTTCACTTGATCGACAAAGTTGAATCACCGGAATATGAAAATAGATGTTTTCTTAACATATTAGATGGTGGGGGAAGTACAAGGAGTACAAGATTTCAGCATGCTACGAACCCAAGGACTAAAGATATATTAAGCATGGTCATGATAATCATGTTGGGACTACTTTACATAATGTCTTTAGCAATATAAAGGTTGATTAGGGATAAAGAAAAGATTGGCTTCAAGCATGAACTTCATCCTCCAAATCATCTGAAGCTCCAGCAGTATTGAAAATAATAGCCCACCTCTTGCAACATGTAATGTTGTTGAATTATAATGCCACTATCCAAGAATCCATTTCTTTTCAGTTCAGACAATAGCATTCCTTAAATCAACTTCTAAGAAATAATGAAAGATCACTAAGTTGCTGCTCATAAAGAGGGAATTCCCTTTGAAAATTTGAAACAAGCAGAGAAAAGACATGTACCATTTCAATTATGAAGAATCTAAGCAAAGTTCAACTTTTGCATTCCTCATCATCCCTCAGATTAAATCTCTCCAACTGCATGTCCTTGTCCTGCCAATTAAGCACCAAGCTTCATAAAAATCATATAGTGACCTTGACACTGAGAGATCTCTCAGTTATTGAGATGCTTTGAGGGGCACAGCTCATTACTTTTCTTTTTTCTTTTTTTTTTTTAAAAAAAGGGGGGGTTGGAATTACACACAAAGATAACAATATCAACAGTCCACATGTTTTCTAAGATCTCAAGCGGTGAGGAAAAAAAGACCAACGATGAGAAGTCAAATATCATGAGTCTCAGAAGCGCTCTTTAATGCCCTAACTATACGAAGAAAAAAGTACGATGTTGTCATAAGGTCTCAAGTTAATTTCTAACATGCAAAGATTTTATGGAAGAGAAGCATTTTGATGGCATCAAATAAACAATGGCCTTCTCACGATTTGGACCAGTGAAATCATTTTTCGATGACAAAAGTGCTCATTGTAGAAATAAAACGTTCCTTATGGGACCAAACATCAATTACTTTTCTTGTCAAAGTAGAGATCGGTTGCAGAATGCATATGAATTAGTGATCAGGCTCTTGAGCTTATAATTTGCGTCATGTAGGTGATTATAGTTTCATATATTAAACCTTGCCTTCCTCTTTAGCTTGAGCGGCATGAGCTTAAACTGCACTATCACAAAGGTAGGTCTCTCTACCCACCAACTGACCCTTCAGATTTCACAATGAACCCTTTTCTTGTCCATCATAGACATGGAATTAGCATCAATTGCAGAATGTCTGATAGGCTGGTTGTGGCATCTCAAACCTTTGTGGATCATAACTTATTCTCATAGCTGACACCATGTGGATGGAGTAAGTTCTGCCATTTAGTTGAAGAATGGGATTGGAGATCATTTTATTTAATCTGAGCTGTTTTATATATTTTCTCAAATATTTGTGTTGTAATTGATAACAAAAGATGCCTCCTTTTTGTTCCTTAAAAGTCTTGTTGTTCTTTGTGTGTAAACTTTTTGGCTTTACCCACATAGAAGATGCTTTTTCTTCAACTAATTAAGCAAAGAAGTTGTTATTATTGTTTACAATCACTAAGATGTAGAAACACAAGAAGATGAAAATATTGTCCTTAATCTTGAGCATATATTATAAAGTAAGAAGATTGCAGGGTCTGTTAAAATAGTGGTTCAAAATTAGATGCATACAAAATGCCAACAAATTTCTGCATGATATGCTACATGTAGATATTGAATTTTATAGCATCATAGCCATCGAGAAAGTTCCTTTAAGTTCTACAAGTTACATTCCTAGGCCCTTACCCATATTTAAAGATTTAAATGTCCAAAATTAGTTAAAAATTGAAATATATTTGAAGGAAAACTTTATTCAATTTCAACATGCATGCCAATTAATGAGAGGTCAACTGTATATAGAATCCTGTAGGTGAATGCATGTCCAAAATCAAGAGTTATTAGAATTTAATTAGATTGTATAAGTTGCCCAAAAAGTTGTCATAAGGTTAAAAAAGGCATTCTAAGAGTTTGATAGAGTCTTTGTTTTTTGTGGACCCACATAATCAAAAGCTCCAATTTCCACCAGTCTTAAATAGCCAATTGATGGATCGCATGTCATGCTCACCGATTCAAGAACATGTAAATTAACTGAAGACAGAATGCATCAAATACCAATGATAAATTTTTATATATATATATATATATATATATATATATATATTTGATTTAAGTTCATCAAATAGTCATATCAGGCACAACTTCCAGAGCATCTAAAAGATTTTTCTTCTTCATTTTTTTGTATGGTTGGTGGTCGGAGGTTTGTTGTTTAGGAAGGAAAAGCAGGGAAAAGGATAGTTATTTGAATAATAGGTAGTTGTGACCTAGAATAACAGAGAGCCAATAATGGCCACAAAAATCTTCTATCGCACAGGCCATATTGTGTAAAGAAGGTAGCAAAGTACTATCAATCAGAGATTATCTTTAAGGCCGGACTTCAATCCATAAGTGGTCAATCTCTCTCAACTTTTGCTCTTTTTACCTTGCAACATTAGACTACTTTTGCGCACAATCTCTCCCTAATGATTTATTCACTCTTTGCTTGTCGCTTTAGTGGAAACTGATGCTGCCGTTGCTTTAATAATTCTGGTTGGAGTGATAAAACATGCAGCCCTTGATAATGAAAACATGCAGCCTTTGATAATGAAAACAAACTGCCATGTCTAAGAGTTACAACTGCACCCAACCGTTTCATCTAAATTTTATCTCCATCATGCACAATGGGGATTGATGAGGGGTAAAATCATCATTGCGTTATTGACCGCTCATATCGGCGATTGGGTCACACCCAATCCAAGCACCCTGCTAGCCAGTTGGCATAACATCCTAGCGACGAAGCCAAGTCACCTCTAACAAAGTGGGGTCGCCCCGACAATCCGAGCTATCTTCATACTTCGGCCATCCGAGCCGAGCCATTCCTCGGTAACCCGAGCTATCCTCATACTTCGGTCATCCGAGCTGAGCCATTCCTCGGTAATCCGAGCTATCCTCATACTTCGGCCATCCGAGCCGAGCCATTCTCGGTAACCCGAGCTATCCTCATACTTCGGCCATCCGAGCCGAGCCATTCCGCGGTAACCCGGGCTATCTCCATGCCTCGGCCATTCGAGCCGATCCATTCTATACCTCAAAAGACATGTTATTCCTCATTCAGGCCAAACTATGGCATTCAAAATACCTCTACGGAATCTGGCGCAGGAGAGTTTGAATCCACTGTAGCTGGATAAGATTCCCGGCAAATCATGCCCAGAAGTGGCCTAGGACCTGCAAGAGTGGCCTAGGTCTGTGTGATCATTGAACCTCAAGGCATCAACCAGCTCTCCCAGCCGTCGATCCTCTAACTGACAAGATACGGACCCTACTAATCTCATAACAAACTTGATTCGAATCCTAACAGTTTTTAGACCCCATCCAGGGCACGTCCAAGGAATCAGGTGATCATCTATAAATACCATGGTATTCCAACCTCTCAGGTATGCGCACAAACTCTAAGGCAACCCCTTACGCATTCATTTACTCACTGAATCTCATACTCCATTAGAGCTCTCGCAAGAGTCCTGAGGAACTTATCACTGTGAGAGTCTTCTCCTCACATCTACTTGCTGTGAATCTCCACTGACTTGGGCATCGGAGGGTCCTCCGTAGAGGGCAACCCCCACACCACCCTCTGCGCGCGGACTGTCTTGCAGGTTTCACCCGAGGTGACGAGATCAGCGTCCGGATCTGAAGCCGGAAGAGCACCCGAGTCGGAGAACAGATTTCTGCGGCAATAGATTGGCGCTAGAGGAAGGGTCTCAAGTCCCATAAACTTGTGATACAGGAGACAAGACTCAAAAAACCAGAGCAAAGCATCCTCTAATGGCCAATCGGAAGAGAGCTACATCTGAAGCTCAGACCAAGCCGCCTCTCAAAGGCCTGATCCGATTAGTGGTGCAGCACCTCCGCTACCACCGCCAGCTGAAACTCCTTCGCTGGCGGCAACAATAGTAACCCTGGACCAGTTCGCCACTCTGGTTCAGCAGGTCCAAGCATTGACCCAGTTGGTCCAGGGGTTCCAGGCGATCCTTGGAACTGTTATCCCTACCTCTCTCAGTCTCGTGAGGAGGCCGATGCCCCTGCCTCGCCAGCGATCTCTTCTTCCGATTCGCCTAGGGCGGCGGATCGCGGTCACCGGCCCGAAAAGGCGAAGCTGGCACTACAGCGAGCTGGAGGGAAGAGCCCGCCCAGATCCAAGCGGGTTCGCTCCCTCTCCCCGGTGTCCTTCCAGGATTCGACACCGCTGCCATCTTCTCCTCGCCCGATCCCTCATACCACTCTGGATGAAGGGATCAGACAGCAGATGCAGGAGATGCGACAAGAATGGCGTTGGGAGTTGGACGCCACCAAGCAAGCTCCTCCATCCCAGCCGAAAGCGGAGCAGGGCATCCCCTTCTCCGAGAGGATCATGAGGGAAGTGATTCCCCCTCTTGTAAAGCTCCCTACCATCGAGCCGTATCATGGATCCACCAATCCACCTCAACAGCTTCAGATCCATCATGATGTTTCACGGGGCATCAGATGCGATCCTGTGCAGAGCCTTCCCCTCCACTTTAAGGGGATCTGCCCGAACCTGGTTCAACAGGATAAAACCATGTTCCATTGATTCTTTCGACGAGCTAAGCTATCTGCTCATTAGCCAGTTTGTCAGTAGCCATCGCCAACAACGGAGATCCGACTCCCTCTCCGAGATCAAGCAAAGAGAGGGGGAGTCGCTGAAGAGTTACCTTGGCCGCTTTAACACGGCCCTCCTAGAAGTCAACCACCTCAACCACTAGGTGGCCATGTCTGCCCTGACCGAAGGAGTGTCCAAGGAGGGAGACTTCTACCTAGCTCTAGAGGTTAATTACCCAAAGAGCCTCTTGGACATGATGTCCCTGGCGGACAAGTACGCCAGGGTGGAAGAATCGAGGAGGTCTGCTCGGGCCGAGCAGCTGAAGAAGAAAGAGGCAAAGGGCTCGGACAAGCAGCGAGCCCACCACCGCGCTAGCCCACCTCGCCACCGTAGAGCTCCTCCGCGCCTTCTCGAGACCGAACTCTGAGTCTGGCCCAAAGGTTTGACCGCTATATTTCCCTTACCGCACCGAGAGCGCAGATCTTGATGGAGATCGAGCGTCAGCTTCCTTGACCCCCTCCTCTTTGAGGCAACGGAGCTCGGAAGGACCCGGCCAAGTACTGCTGCTTTCAACGGGACTACGGGCACGATACCGAGGACTGTTGGTAGCTCAAAAATGAGATCGAGCAATTGATCCGGCGAGATAGATTGAACCGGTTCAGGGGCCCCCTGAGCCGATTAATGAAGAGAATCGCCAACCTGAACCTCGCTAACTCCCACCATCAAATCCTCCAGTTATCGGCAACGTCAATGTGATAATGGCGGCCGGATCCCCATCTTCTTGGCCAGGCGAGGAGGAGAACCCCCAAAGAAAGCTCGGGTTGATGAGCTCACCTTCTCTGATGAAGACCTTGGGGAGGTACAGTACCCCATGATGATGCTTCGGTTGTATCTTTAAATATGAACAATTATGATGTACACCGGATTTTGGTTGATATGGAAGTTTGTTAACATTCTTTATTTTGATGCCTTTATGAGGTTAAAATTCTGGGTAGAAAGCCTCCGACCGGTGGAGTCCACCCTGATGGGCTTCACAGGTGACTCCATAATCCCTGAAGGAGTCATCACTCTGTCAGTCCGAGCCGGCACCTGGCCCCGTGCGACTACCGTGTTCATGGACTTCCTCGTAACCAAGCTCAGATCTCCCTACAACGCCATCCTTGGTAGACCGGGGCAAATCTCTCTCAAAGCCATCATTTCCATTCTCCATCTCGCCATGAAATTCCCTACTGAATGGGGATGGGGTTGTTCGAGGAAGTCAGATCATAGCTCGGCATCGCTTTGTTGCCGACCTCCAATCCAGAAAGCCCAAGGTGGATGGGCTGGACGCTCGAGAAGACCTCACCGAGCAACGAGGAGAGCCGGTCGAAGAATTGGAGGTACCACTCGATAAGGCTCGGCCGACCGAACTATAAAGGTCGGATCGCAGCTTGAAGGAAAGCTTCGACAAGAATTGATTAAGTTCCTTCGAAGAATACCGACGTCTTCGCCTGGTCTGCATCGGATATGCCTGGAATCAGCCCAGACGTCCTGGTCCACCGCCTCAGCCAAACCGAGTGATATATTATTGAAGCCTCGGCCAAACCGAGTGATATATTCTTGAAGCCTCGGTTAAACTGAGTGACGGTCTCTATACCTTGGCAGCGCCAAGTAAAACATATTCCTGGAAGCCTCGGCCTAAACGAGTAATTTTTCAATCACTCTGACGCAAATAAGACGTCCTAGTATTCTTCGGCAGAGGTTAGTAACCTTTCTCCGCATATCAGCAAGATTACGCATGTTATTTCTTTTCAAAGAAATGCGCACTTCGTTCCTTAAATAGGACCATGCTTGTTGCGTAACTCCATAGGGCCGCCCAGGCTTTTCTCTGACCTACACAGAGATAAACACTTCCCTCACAGACTAAATGACGCATTGGCAAAAACAAAGTAGCAAAACACTGTTGAACTTATAGATTATGCTACGGACTGAAAAGCATAAAATGAGAGTAGCAACTCTCGACACAATCACATCAGAAAAAGAAACAGATGTCACAAAAAAAAGAGTAGAAACTTTCTTTATTAATACGAAAAAAATTACAACCTCTTGAGAGGCATTACAAGCGCATCATAGCACGGAGAATACAAATAAGATAAAAGCTCGGCTGAGCAGCTTCGATCGATAACGATGTCTTTACATCCGACCCCAGAAATCAGAGAAACCAGATAAGCTCCGTTGAGCCACTTGTTAAGGCCAAAGAGCAAAGTAGGCCATCCATGAATCACTCTAATGAACACATGAAGGGATCATAACCAAGCCAAGGGTCCGTGGATGCTTATGCCGACGAGACATCCCCCCTGAGTGGGATGCTGGTCTGCTAGCCGCTGCCCAATCGTAAAAGGCGGAGAACCAGCAGACCAACACATCCCTCCTCCCTCTTCACATGGAAAAAGATTCCTCAAGCGAATGAACTGAGGAATTCAAGCTGAGGGAGGAGGCAAAATTCATGTAAACCATAGGGGATACGTATGCTCTGCATTTCCTACGATCCCATGGCAGCTGGCAAAGGACACACAGGAAGCGTATATGTGCGCTCCCTATATGACCTCTACGGGCCTCCCGTGCGCTCTCCATATAATCTTCGAGAATTTCTTCCTTGAGGACCGCTCGCTCTTCAGCAGCTTCATCATCGCCCCAGCTATCTGGGACAAGCCTACTTGCAAAAGGAAAGCTCAGTCTTTCCACTCTTAACCTCAATGAAACAGACGCCATGAAAACCCTTGCGAGTCACAGAAAGGGAAGGCCTTGGGAGATAGCCCAGCACGGTCAGCTCCCCCCGCTTTATAGGCAAACAGACCAGGAATAGCTATTAAAGCAGAAAGCCCCAGAATTCAAAATGCCCTGGCATGCTACCACGTGGCAATTCAGGATAAAAGGGCGCTTTTCAAAGCGCCGAACACATTTCCCAGGCCATGACACACGAAAAGATTTTCCTCTAATCTCGAATTAAGAGCCTTAAATGCAGGAAATCGTCCGCCGGTCCTTAAGATACGAGCAGGTCTGGGGAATGCCTTGTGAAAACGACATCATCCAATAGTGATCGAATGCTTATCGCGTGCGTTAAAAAGACCCACGTTGGAAAAGGCCAACGGGATAAATGCCTTACACAAAAAACAGAGCATCCTTCGGTGAATTACAAATCCGTCTCATCCGCCCGGGCAGAAAATGAGACAATTTCTTATAGACCGACTATCTACCAAATCGGCCGAGGTACTTGCATAGTTTTTTATGCCTCGGCCAAACGAGCCAATCTCTTATTTCGTATTGATCGAACTATCTGCCTAGCCTCGGCCTCGACCGGAACGTTTCTCAGGGTTCTAGCCGAACTATTCTAGGCTTCGGCACGCCTAACCGTCTGCCTAGCCTCGGCTTCGACCGAGACATTTCCTTTAGTTCAAACCGAGCTCGCTTATGTCAGCAAAGCGAATCAGTTCAACTTCGAATAAACAGGACATTCAATCCAGAAAGGATAAACCGATCTAAGAATACGAATTGATTCGTTCGCCATCCGAAAAAACTCGTGACAAAAAGATCATCCGAAAGAGACAAACAAGTGGAGACGAAAGATCCATTCATTAAAAGTTTCGGCCAAATTACAAGTCTGAGAAGCAAAAATGCACAAGCAACCCTTAAGAATCAGGGTTCAGATCGGTCCCAGGAGCCTTCTCGGTAATATTCGAGAGGACTTGACTTGCTTCTCCCACTACAAATATTGTTGGTTCCTCGGCAGCGAGTTGAGGGCGTTCTTCGGGAGCCGTGGCCTCATTAGGGCCTAGGATAGCGTTAAGATCGACGTCTGAAATATCCTCATACTCAGCTTCTTTGGCCCCCAGGGTACAGGCATCAAAATGTTCGGCATCCAAAAAAGATAAATCTCATTCGGGATGCGCCCGAGAAATCTTTGCTCGAGTCTCCTCCTCGCCGAACCTAAATGCATCGGCACAAGCCTCTCTACGCTCCTCGAAAAATTAGGCAGAACTCTTGTACTCCTCCACAGTCGAAGCGGTTCGATCATCGGCTTCAGCTAACTGGCCCCCGAGATCGAAGTTCATCTGACAACTTGTGGATAATTCTGCCCTTAGAGCTTTAAACTGCTCCTGCGTCTCGAGCCCAATTTTACTCATCTGCAAAATATCAGAATGTTTAAGTCCACGAACAAAAGAAAAGTACCGAAAGCAAACAAATAAGAGGGCACTATACCTCTTCCTCCCACCGAGCCATCTCATTGCTCAGCTCTTGAACCCTTTCCAAGGCCTTCAGCTTGGCCGATTTATTTTGTTGATGACCCTCCTTGAGATCATTAATTCAGGACTGCTTGTCCCCAACCTCCGCCAAGATTGATCGAGATCTTTGGTAAGCCGAGCAATCTGCTCATTTTGCCATTTCAGCCAATTCTCCATATCGGCGAATTCCTTATTTAGATCGATGAGCTGATCCTGCTGCCGCCGGCACTTGTGTTCCTCCTCCTTGAGCCTCCTGCTCCAATTATTTCTATCTTCGGAATGACTAGCCCTCAGCTGGTTCCACCTCTTATCGAAATATTGCTGCATGGTGTTAACATCGTCGTCATGCTTCACCTTAATCTGAGATAACTCCAGACAAGCCTTGTCCAATTGCTGCGGAAACCCTGGAGCTCTCTGACTTGGGTTTCAAGCCGAGAGGCCCTTTCGGCTGCAAGCCGGTGAGACTCGCTCGCCCTCTCAAAATCCGCCCTAGTGGACGCTAAGGCCCTAGAGAGCCGGCTGGTTGAATCCACCCTCGCCCGAAGGTCAGCCGCTTCCTTCCTAGACTGAGCACAGGCCCCAATAGCCAAATTTAAATGCCAAGTCTTGTGACCAAAGCGTTCTGTGAGAAAAACACAAGTGAGAAACCACGGCATGGCCCACCAATCAAGAATTACAACCTCGGTGCAGTAACTTACCGGAAATGTAGTTTGAAGCCATCATCATGAGAGTAGCATTATTAATTTCGGAGAGAAGGAAAGCATCCTTCGGCACCCCGAGCGGCCGAAAGCCGCCTCAATGATATCCTCGGCAGCAGGCTCATCCGTCGAAGAACTCCCTCCCGCGCACAAAATGGACCTCATCAAGGCGGTGAGCATATCATCCACCTCTGGGCTGTGGACAAAGGAGCTCATGGCCGAAGAGCTAGCCTGAGAGATTCCGACTCGAGGAACCATCTGCTCAGCTTCCTCTATCAGAACTCTAACCTGCAAGGCCTCGAATGCTTCGGCCCCGGCCGAGGGAGCCTCGGCCCAAACACCCCCTTCATCCAGCGATTCCTCCTCCTCTTCCTCTTCGGCTATCGCCCTATTTCCTACAGACTCCATTTGAACTTCAATTTCTTTTACGGCATCCCCTGGTGCCGTAACAGAAGGACCCTCAATAGGAGGCACTTTGACCTCCACCAACCTCTCCACAGGCTGCTCCACTTGAGCTTCGGCAGCCACCGTTGCCTCTTCTGACCCCTCCACCTGAGTAGGGGTCTCTTCCATACGCGGTGGACTCCTCACCGCTAGTGACTGAGGAACCTCCAGCAGAAGGGTCACCGGACCGACTGGCGACATCTCCTCAGCATCGTCCAACACGATTACAACTTGGAAAGGGGGAACCTCAGCAGCTCCCTTCGAGCTCCCCCTAGTGATTTCCTCTGTTACTTTGCCCCCCTCCGATAGGGAGGGCTCATCAATCACGGTCTATGCTCCTGCTTCCTCCCTTATTGGGATGGGAGAGTGGTGACTGGAACCGTCCCTCCTCGGTCCCTTTGAGAGAGTCCCGGAAGGGCGAGACCTCTTCTCGGATCTGTCTTTCCCTAGAGCTGGAGCCCGTATGATGCTTTTCCTGCTCCTTCATCTAGCCCACAAACGCGGACCTCTCGGCTGAAAACATAGCGGATGTTCAGTTAAATAGTGGCAGGATCACATAAATATGCTGACCATTAGAACAAAGACTCACCCTGAGGGTCGATGGAGCTAAGCCCGGCGGCGAAATGGGCATCCTCTACTAACAAGGTGCTGCCAGAGATCTCCTGACCGCTGCGAAGGGTAACCAGATCCCTTTTCTCCTGCACGCTCAACTCCATACGCGCCTCTAGATCCTTCACATAATTAGCCCATCCTCTCGGAAAATCTGAGCCGATGTTTTTTTCGGCAATAAGAAATCGGGACTTCCACCCCTTTATCGAAGAAGGGTTATCAAAAATCATCCTAAATGACTTCCGGAGGCTAATGTAGGGCCACTCGAAACTCCTTCCGAAAACCAGATTGTAGCAAACTCAAAATAAAGGAAGAGTCGCAGTCACCTCAATACGACTGCACATCGAGATGAACCCGACAAGATTGCGCCAGCTATTCGGAGCCACCATCGTTGGGCATATGTTGTAAAACCCCATCACCTCCTGTATCAACGGGGAAGAGGAAATTGAAGACCTGCCCTCAAGCTCTCCTCGTAAAGAAAACTCCCCGACTTAGCTCGGTTGAAATCCGGTGCTCGGTCCTCGATGCCCATAAGGCTACATCCAGAGGAACTCTATAATGGCGACGGATCCTATCCAGATCGTCTAAGGTTATCTCAGAAGCAACATCGCCTAGACCACTCATATTGGCTGAATAGAGGGTAAGACACGAACAGGTAAGCAAGAACTCAGAGAGAGAGAGAGTGAAAAATCTCTATGGCAGGGACAAAGGGGCGTTACAGAAGGAGCGCCACCCCAACCCTCTTTAAATAAGTGCTTCAGAAAGACCCTAGATGCCAAAAACCCGATATGGGTGCCAGAAATAAAGGAGTCCTGCCACGCGGAACTTCCGCTATCGCGACTTGATGGACATGAGGCGTTTCCTTCTCGAGCTGCGGCAAAAAATGATGACGAAACAGCAGCCCATCATTTACGAGGTTATCATTGCCCGCCTTTTTGAATCCACCAAATAAGATTGCTCCAGAATTCTACTCCCTATATCCAAACTTACACTTCGGACTAGGGAGTGGGGGGCATGTGATGAGGGGTAAAATCATCATTATTATTGATCGCTCATATCGGCGATTGGGTCACACCCAATCCAAGCACCCTGCTAGCCAGTTGGCATAACATCCTAGCGATGAAGCCAAGTCACCTCTGACAAAAGTAGGGTCGCCCCGACAATCCGAGCTATCTTCATACTTCGGCCATTCAAGTCGAGCCATTCCTCGTTAACCCGAGCTATCCTCATACTTCGGCCATCCGAGCCGAGCCATTCCTCGGTAACCCGAGCTATCCTCATACTTCGGCCATCCGAGCCGAGCCATTCCTCGGTAACCCGGGATATCTCCATGCCTCGGCCATTGGAGCCGATCCATTCTATACCTCGGAAAGACAGGTTATTCCTCATTCAGGCCAAACCATGGCATTCAAAAAACCTCTACGGAATCCGGCGCAGGAGAGTTTGAATCCACTGAAGCTGGATAAGATTTCAGGTGGTAAATCATGCCCAGAAGTGGCCTAGGACCTGCAAGAGTGGCCTAGGTCTGTGTGATCATTGAACCTCAAGGCATCAACCAGCTCTCCCAATCGTCGATCCTCTAACTGACAAGATACAGACCCTACTGACCTCATAACAAACTTGATTCGAATCCTAACAGTTTTCAGACCCCATCAAGGGCATGTCCAAGGAATCAAGTGATCATCTATAAATACCACGGCATTCCAACCTCTCAGGTACATGCAAACTCTAAGGCAACCCCTTACGCATTCATTTACTCACTGAATCTCATACTCAATTAGAGCTCTCGCAAGAGCCATGAGGAACTTCTCTCTGTGAGAGTCTTCTCCTCACATCTGCTTGCTATGAATCTTCACTGACTTGGGCATCGGAGGGTTCTCAGCAGAGGGCAACCCCCACAGCACCCTTACGCGCGGACTGTCTTGCATGTTCCACCCCGAGGTGACGAGATCGGCGTCCAGATTAGGAGCCGAAGCACACCCGAGTCGGAGAATGGATTTCCACAGCAACATGGATAAAAAAAATCATTCAATTGATTTCAATTGGTTTGAAATTAAAATTTTGTTATTATTATTTACCATACATGAGTTGCTCCTGACTTTCTTTTTATATATTGGTTGAAAATTGAAACTTAAATCCATTGCTTTACGCTCAGGCCCTACAATTCTCTCGGTTACATTTACTTTGCCAAAGCTACATCACATAAGACTTCGGTTTTACTTCTTCGAAGCCACCATTACATGAGATTTAAACAAAGGTTGAGGCAACCGTAAAAAGTAAGTGTGAGCCCCTGTTCTCCCACGGATCCTCACCATGTGAGGATCCGTCATCTTGGACCGGAGGAAGGGAGGCGCCGCCCCTTCCTCCGCCATCGTTGACTGACATGGCAGGGGAGGCACCACGGCCATACCAGCACGCGGGTGGCACCCCAGCTCCACCAGTCAAAGAGGACGGCGCCCCTCTTCACACGAACACAGGGGAGGAGTTAACCCTTTTCCATTCTATGATTTGTTTTTCCATGTAATTCTTCTTCTTAATTAAAAATATGGGGGAAGCTTGCTTGCTCTAATTTCCCATCAAAAGGAAGCAAAGAAAACATTGCAATCTGCCTCGATCCTTCTTTTGGATATTGTTGAGCAAGTGAGAGGAGTGGGCAATCTTCATAGTAAACAAGTACGTGAAGCAAAGAACCAAGGGATATGAGATGGAGCTAGGGATGGAAGAAAAGACCTCTTCGAACCCAAGAGGAAGGATTATGGGAACCGAACTTGAAGTACCATGACTCCACAAAAGGCACAAGGCCTGATCATAAGGTCATGGCCACTGAAAAGTACAGATATCCCTTGTAATCTATACATAAATAAGCATATGCATACAAGATATACACATATGCATAAAGATATAAAATAGACTGGCGTACGCTCTAATGTATTTTCATTCGGATCCAGTCAAATCATAATTGATTGACGAGAGTCCAACATTAATGATGTCAGATATTAAATATTATTTACTATCTTTAAATTATTTATACATTAGAGATCCTTTGATTTAGAAATCCTTGACTTATGCATCAATTGAACAAAAAGTATGCATACATTATATTTTTATATGATAAAATATATGAACACAATATTAAAGCCACTAATTGTTGCACATAAAGCATTTTTTTAATATATAGGGCATGGTTCACAATGACAAGAATTAAAGATAGATGTAATCCCATTGTTTAATAAATATATTCTCACCTTTAAGTTTAAGTAAACTATTCTTATAAGTTCTCTTCTTTAACAGATTTTAAGTATTTTTTCCTTTTTCTAATTGAAAGTATAGAGGCCCAAGGATATTAAATGAAATTTCAAAATAATTTATTTATATTATAACAGTAAAGATTTATCTAGTCCAAAAACATCTCGGTTATTTTATGTAGACTCCTGTATCTAAATGTTGACGATACCATAAATATGGCCTTGTTTTTTCAGGGATTACCCACCTCTCTCAACTTTTGCTTTTTTTATCTTGGAAAAGTCCTTATGCATCACCTTTGATGCACAAAGCCATGCACCAGACATGGCCATTGACCATGCACCCATATGCGCGCTTGTCATGGCCAATGCACACGTCCGATGCACGGCTTTGTGCATCAGAGGCTGTGCATAAAGTCTTTTCCTTTTACCTTGCAACATTAGACTACTTTTGCGCATGATGGGGCCAGTTGACCCCATGAAAAATAAAAATTTTTGGACGGCTCCAAGACCGACGGCCCCAAAGGCTGACACCTCCAAGACCGACGGCCCCAAAGGCCGATACCTCCAAGGCCGCCACCTCCAAGACCGACGGCCCCAAAGGCCAACACCTCTAAGACCACACCTCCAAGGCCGACAGCCCCAAAGGCCGACACCTCCAAGGTGTCCAAGACCGACGGCCCCAAAGGTCGACACCTCCAAGACCGACGGCTCCAAGACCGACGGCCCCAAAGGCCGACACCTCCAAGACCGGTGGCCCCGGCACTTCCAAGCTAGGCGGCCCGGCACCTCCCAAGCGGCCCCGGCATTTCCCAGCCGGCCCCGACGCCTCCAAGACCGGCGGCCCCGGCACTTCCAAGCTAGGCGGCCCGCACCTCCCAGGCGGCCCCGGCATCTTCCCAGTCGGCCCTGGCATGTCCAAGCTAGGCAGCCCTGGCACCTCCCGGCCCCGGCATCTTCCCAGCCGGCCCCGACGTCTCTAAGCTAGGCGGCCCTGGCACTTACCAGCCAGCCCCGGCACCTTCCTAGCCGGCCCCCTACGTCTCCAAGCTAGCCGGCCCGGCACCTCCAAGCTAGGCGGCCCGGCACCTCCCAGGCGACCCCGACATCTTCCCAGCTGGCCTCGGCGTGTCCGAGCTAGGCGGCCCGGCACCTCCCGGCCCCGGCACCTCCCAGGCGGCCCCGGCATCTTCCCAGCCGGCCCCGGCGTATCCAAGCTAGGCGGCCCCGGCACCTCCCGGCCCCGGCATCTTCCCAGCCGGCCCCGACGTGTCCAAGCTAGGCGGCTCCGGCACCTCCCGGCCCCAGCACTTCCCAGGCAGCCCCGGCATCTTCCCAGCCGGCCCCTACTTCTCCAAGCAAGTCGGCCCCGACACTTCCTCCGCCTCTCCAATCCCGCCGAGTCAGCCAAGGCCATCCCCGGCCAGCCCGACTTGGCCTCGGCGTCTCCAGTTCCGCCGAGTCGGCCAAGGCCATCCCCGGCCAGCCCGACTCGGCCCCGGCGTCTCCAGTTCCACGACCCGACACTTCCTCCGCCTCTCCAGTTCCGCTGAGTCAGCCAAGGCCATCCCCGGCCGACCCGACTCGGCCCCGGCGTCTCCAGTTCCGCCGAGTCGGCTAAGGCCATCCCCGGCCGGCCCGACTCGGCCCCGGCGTCTCCAGTTCCGCCGAGTCGGCCAAGGCCATCCCCGACCGGCCCGACTCGGCCCCGGCGTCCTGTTCCGTAGAGTCGGCCAAGTCCATCCCCGGTCGGCCCACTCGGCCCCGGCGTCTCCAAGTCCATCGATTCGGCCTCGCCCCGGCACTGTCTTGCAGCGGGATTGGCCCCAGCCATCTCGGATCGACCCGGCTCGGCCCTGATAAGACGGGATTTCCCAGTTCCTGCCAGATCAGCCCCAGCGGTTCAAGAAATTGCCTCTCTGACGCGCCGCCCGACAGCGCCAGATCCGACAACCCGACAGCCCCGCCGGCTGATGGGACTTAGCCCACCAACCGCCGCTTTCTCCCTTTTCGATGGGACAGACCCACCAACCAGCGCAGATTCACGCAAC
The DNA here is from genome assembly GCA_900491605.1 of Calamus simplicifolius. NCBI lineage: Eukaryota > Viridiplantae > Streptophyta > Magnoliopsida > Arecales > Arecaceae > Calamus > Calamus simplicifolius. Next base: position 477,481 of record UESW01001395.1, read on the forward strand.
TGGACTCCGTAGACATCCCCTCCTCACACAATCCCATGTGATCATGCCAGGGTCAACCCCTATAAAAAGGTGAATCCATTCACCAAACAGGTATGTGCGATAATCCCCAAAATCGCTGCCTTAGCATTCATGAAGGAATCCCTCCTCCGGAAGACCTCCTTTCTCATACTAAAAAGGGCTCACTCGAGCCCCTCTTCAGCTGTGACCTCAGTTGCTAACTTGGGCATCGAGGGTCCCACCGGAGGCCCCCCTCCGGTCCTAGGACTTTCCTACAGGTAACCTAGTGAAGAAGCGCCTGGAGAAGCATTCCGTTCCCGACGTCCAGGATAGGTGATTGAGCGTCATCAGATTGCGCGCCAGGTAGGGGGGACGTGCTGAAGGAAAGAAAGCTGTCTCCTTGAGCTATAAGCCTCCGTCCCCTCTAAGATTGCTATGGTGGTGATGCGCATGCCAGAGGTTCTTACCAATCGTGCTGGGGGGCATCCACATCGCACTAGGCAGCGAAAGGCCACCCCCTCTGCTCCTTCACCATCAACTTCAGCTGCTCTGATTAACCAGCTGGCCATCCTCAATCGGCAAGATCAAGCTTTGAAAGTAGCAGTTCATGAACTGCAGAAGCAATGCTCGGGGCCACTCAGCAGCACCCCAAGCCTCTCAGCAACGCCCTCGATGGACTCTCCCAGCCATTCACCTTCAATGACCACTGACTATCGAGGCTTTCCTCAACGACTCCAGCTTTGTACCAGTTTCAGCTTCTTCCCGCCATAGGCATCTCTCCTGGCCTCCAATGCGAGAGAAGGCCCAAGGAAGATCTACCTTGATTCAACATCCAAGGCCAACCTCGCTTTGGCGCACAAAAAGCCCTGGGCCAGCCAGGCACCAAAGACCGACTCCGCATCGGCAAAGACCGACTCCGTCGGCACCAAAGACCGACTCCGCGTCGGTAACA